>JAQZBX010039585.1:0-22998 GCA_029593785.1 Cabassous unicinctus
TGCAGAATGGTGGGTCCCAATGCAAAGTGAAACTGTGTGATCCAATGTACAAAAAGCAGGCAAAGTGCCATTAAAGCTTCTAAAATATAAACTTTCTTTCCTTTTTCTGCAATCTCTCTCTCAATTTGCCACAATGCTTTCTATTTGGTATTTAATCAGGTGCTCCCTTGGGCACACACAAGGATACACACAGGGTGAGTGTAGAACCTCACAGGCAGCAGGGTCCCATCTGACTCTGAACACACATGCACAAGGCCCATCTGGGTCCCCCTCCTGACAGCCACCAAACCCACAAACCATGTTCTGGCTGGGTCAGAGGGGCAGGCAGGCATCCACACCCCACAACTGAGCTGTCACTGACTTGTGGCCTTTCCCATTGTACTGGAGACCTGCACCCCTGATACCTGCAATGGATCCAAGCCTGGAGGCACCCACTCCACTGGCTGCCAGATTCACTGAGGTGTAGTGGGCCACATGTGGGCCTGGACACCAGGGTAGTTGCAACAAGTGAGTGAGCGCAGACCAAGAAGCCACATGACTGGGTGCAATGAGTGAACAGGGCACGTGGATGGAGAAGGTGGCAGGGAGACAGCTGGGAAGCCTGAGACCTGAGGTAGCACCTGAAAGCCCTGAGAGGTGTTGACCTGGCCCCAACCTCCAAAGGCTCTGGAAGGGACCAAGACACACAAGGACCAGAAGCAGGAAGGCTCTTTGTTGTGCCTTGACTCACTGTCCATGTCAGGAGCAGGAAGCCCCCATGCTGCACCCTTACTTGCTGTCCATGTAAGGCAATGTCAATCAGCGCTTCTACTGTGGGCCTTTACAGACCTGGGCCAATTCACAGTGGATGCTCCTGGTACCAAAGGAGGTCCTGGAGTCCCCTGCCCATGTCCTGTCTTGACTCCAATTGCTGAAGGCATTCCAGGATGTGAGCCTCCCTTCACAGTCTTCCACTGTGGCAGCCCTGCTCCCCATCCTGCCTGTTTTCTCTCCTTGAGAACCAGGACAAGTTCTGAACTTTATGAAGAAATCTCTGCAGCTCAAAAGGTCATGACCTGGGAGAAGGAGAGGAACTATACCTGGGGCCATGGCAATGCTTCTCCCTGGTTTCTAATGGCACAGGCCTAGGGCTGAGCCCGAGTCCCAGAAGCCAAGTAGAACAGGGCTTGGAATCAACTGCAGGGTGGGAGGTAGTGCTTGCTGGTCACCTGGTCAGGACCCCTCCCCTCCTACAGCTCTACTCAGGCTCACCCCTACAGTTTCCATAGTGACAATAAACAAACCTCAGCATGGCTCCAACCAAGAGAGTCCTACATGGGTCTGCTTCCCCTGAAAATGAGAGGTCCAGGATAAAAGCACAGATGCTCAGATTTCAGGAACTGGAACATCAAGACACAGAGCCCAGGTGGGTTCAGGGCCATAGGAGAGGGTGCCTGTGTTAAAGGACAGCCAGACCTGGATTCTGCTATGGGGCACCGCATGCATCTGGAACAAGCAGCAGCATCCTGGAGAGTGGTGTGCACACTGGGAGCCCCATAATCCCTAGGGCTTCACTCCCCAGACTTGGGGAAGGGACCAGGAGCACAGGGGCCTCAATCCAAACAGGACCTTCTGGAAATAGCCTATAATGGGACCAGGGCCCGCATCAGGAAGGGCTGTCCCAGAGAGTAGAAGTATGTCCTGGCTTTCTGTGCTCCTGGCAGGAACAGGATCATGGGACACAGGCATTGTAGGTGGGGTAAAGATCTGTGGACTTGCTTAATGCTTTTCAACCAAATTATGCATTCATACAATTTAAAGTGCAAGATGAGTTCAGAATTCTTAGCAAATAAAAAACAACCATTACTACCTTCATCCCATTCCCTTTCCCCACACCCACCTTTTCATCATTGGCCACTTCTGTATCACCTTGTGCTTTTCCTTGGGGCTGTTATTGATATTTCTCTTCCTTCCTAGCCTTGCCATGTTTTGTCTGAGCCCTGGGATCTCTGTATTGGGGTCACCGTCATAGAGGTGATGCCTTCCCTGCATTCTGTAATTTTTTTGCCTAATTTTGATCATAGCTCTTATCCTGTCTGATGTATTGTTTCCTTGCAAGTGTTATCAGGTAAATTTTGTGGGTTTTTTTCCTTTCCTTTTCCACCTAGTTTCATTGTCTAAACATGGTACTGCTTCCTTTTTCATATCCCATCTTTTTATTAAGTGAGTTATCTTTCATCAGCTTCCAGCTGATGGAAGAATGGTTCCATACTTTCCCGTAAGAATAATAAATTATATATCTGATGTCTGAAATTTAAATGTCAATACACTAGCCACTCTTTACAGAATTTTGATAAAAATTACTTTAAAAATAAAAATATAGTTCATTTTCTATACCTATCTTTTAAGGTAAAATATCAAACTTATAATTAATGTATAAGAATAAAATAAATGCAGAGCATCACCCACTCTTTTTAGCAGATAGAGCCATACAAGTATCTCTCTCACTCAATACATGCTTCTTTATCACCCCCAGACATAATCCCCAGGCTTAGTATTTGGTTTGCTTGCTGTCTTAGGTGGTTATCACATTGACAATTACCAGTTTATTGAATCATTTTTAATTCTTCATTACCATGCATAATACTATTATGATTTATGTCTTTATCCTGAACATCCAAAAGAAACCATAACTACAATGAGAAGAGGAAATTTACAGAAGGCCAAAGACAAAACTGTAGAAGGATCAGCTTAAAAAAAAATTTGATGACGTTCAAAGGAACAATGGTTACATGCAGACACACACACATGCCTACAAACACAAATGCAGCATCTCCTCCTCTGGCTGTGCCCAAAGTAGCAAAGCAGCAGAAACAGCTTTCACCCTCTCAGGGTCACCATTCGAAAACCTCATATACACTTGCACCCTCACACAGCCCTCTGACTGGGACATCCTAGCCATACCAAGGCTCCCACTTCTTCTTCAGCCTGCTCCACCCTATATCACCTCCTGGGAACACCAGGTACCCCCTTGACCCTCAGAAGGTTACAGGCCAGGGGTGAATGTGGGAGCATCATGTTCAGCCTGTACCAGCCATGCTTTGAGGATGCAGAGCTTAGCAGTCTGGAGATCATCCTGATGCCCATTGCCAGCTTGGTCTGCACATGAATGGTGAACAGGGCTGGCCTCCCCTCCTGGATGGATGCTGTCATGCCCAGTCTGTGCTCTCCTGATGGCTCAGCTGAACAGATCTCTCAGTCATTTCTCTTGTCCTCCTGGTTTCCAGATTTCAGGCCTTGAAACATGTCCAAATCTGGAGTGGAGTGAGGGGCCTAGGGTCAAACAGGGCAGGAATGAAGTCTGGTTAATGGGTGTGGTGTGGCATTTGGATGGGAGAAGGTTGAAGATGGGGTCTGGGAAGACAAAGATCCCCAAGTCCAGTTCTGATGAGTCAGGAGTTACGATTTCAAATGAACAGAAATTGTGATGCAGCCTCAGACCTGGGCAAGTGGGGCAGGCTCTGGTTTGAACAAGCCTCAGGAACTCTGCCTCTTATAGTACCATCCTGGAAGTGATTTAAGGCCCTCTGGTGTGGCTGGGACTGTCTAGGCAGGCAGTATTCTGAGTTGGAGATGCTGGTTCAATGGAGTCTTTCTTTTCTGACAGGGACCAAGGACACTTCCTAGTGGCTTTCTGGCTGGCATTCTTTCCCAAGTGGCTGAACCCTAACAGTCTTGCCCCAGATGGCAGTGACCCTGACCTTTCTGCATTTCTCCAGAAGTGTCCCAGGAGCAGGGAAACATGGCTCCTGGCCACCTCAGTGCCATGTTCCAGTGAAGTAGAATTTCCTCTGAGAAAAAAGACAAAACTCCACTACCCTCATTTTCCAAGGGCTTTCAGGTTTCTGCCTGATGTGAGGTTTCCTTCTCTAGACATGGATGGCCTGTTTGATGGTCTTCTTAGGTCTTTTGTGCCAGTGAATAGTAGGGGCAGGGGGTGGGATGGTAAAGGAAGACCATGCCAGGCTGTCTCTTTTCTTCCTCTCTAGTGCACACATATGCGTCTGGCAGTCTCCACTTTCTGTGTGGATGAACATTGGCCTACTTCTGGAAAGAATTACTAATGCATTTATTTTGGACAGTATTTTGTGAAGGAAAAATGAAACATGGGTGGAATGTTGTAATGTGATACTAGATATTTTTTATCTTCTCCTCAGATGAGAGTTTGTAAATGAGGCAAGCTCTAGGTTTTTTGTTTCACTCATGCAGTGTCCAGAATTTTGCTTCTGGAAACTGTCACATATGTTAATTAGCTGTGTTTGGGGGCAGAGAGGTTCGGGTCAAGGGTAGTCTTACAGGATGAAGGAGATTGCAGACAGCTAAGGCAGTGTAAGAAACAATTAGTACAAAGTAATCTGGGGCAAATGATTATCTGCATTAAGTTATACAATGGCACACCCAGGAGGGAGAGGACATCTAAATCAGAGGGAGTAGAGGGGGCATTAAAATTCCTGGATATAGTGAAATTCCTGCATATAGTGAAATTCATAAGGCCAGGAGCACACACAGGCCTAGGACTAGACACAGGCTACACACAGGCTCAGATATAACAAAAAGGACACTGCACTTCACTGTCACCTGAGGTAGATCTTCTTTTATTTTTTAAGTCTTTTTTTTTTAAAAAAACAAATCAATTTTATTGATACACATTAGTAAAGCATACAATCCATCCAAAGTGTACAACCAATGGTATTTGGCATAATTACATAGTTAAGCATTCATCACTTCAATCATTATTAGAGCATTTTCATTATTTCATTATTTCAGTAATAATAATAAACAAAAAACAGACAAATGAACAAAAAATTTATCACTTCTCAATTTCAATGTACAGCAGGGGAATCACAGAGATATCCAGGCATATCTTCTTGATAGAAGGGCTAAGCTCTGAAGGGCACCACTCCCAAAGCAGAGTAATTTTCAAAGACTGTGAAAGAATTTTTTGTTTTCTTTTCTTTTGTTTTGTTTGCATTGGCTTGATTTTGTAACCTGCTGGCTTTCATGGAAATCTGCCATATCACTCACTGGAAATAAACATAAGGAACAGACAGATCAGGAACTAAAACCCAGAGTTAACACTTTAAAGTATTAAAATATACATTGTGCAACAAAAAGATTGCAAGAGAAACAAAGATAGAGGGAATGATGGTCCATCTAAAGAAACAACATAAAAGTCAAGAAACCATCAACAAAGAAGACCAAAATTAGATAGAGTCTAGTCTACAGACAAAATCTAATGACAAAATTTTAAGTTGAATGTCAATGGCTTTGAAAAACTGATCCTCAGTATGCTCAAGGACATCAGGGTGACAAGAATAAAAAAACTAAAAAGATATCAGGAAAATAATGAATGAACAGTATAAGAATCTCAATAAAGAAATAAAAAATTTAAAAAGAGACCACATAGAAATCCAATAGTTGAAGACCTCAATAAGTGAAATAAATAAAAAGAATTCTCTAGAGAATTTCAAACAATAGATTGGATCTGGCAGAAGAAAGAATCAGTGAACTAAAAGGCTAGGAAATTAAAATGGCTCAGGCTGAGGAAGAGAAAGGAAAAATAATTTAAAAAGCAAACAGAGCTTAAGGGAACTGTGGGACACCATCAAGTTTATCAATATACACATTATGGGATGCAGCAACATAGTGCTTAGAAGGAAGACTATAGCTCCAATTCTTAAATTAAAGAAGAAGAAAGATCTCAGTTCATGGACCTAACCTTACTTCTGAAGGATGAAAAACAAGAAGACCAAACTAAATCCAAAGTGAACAGAAGGATGGAAATAAAAAGATTAGAGCAGAGATAAATGAAAAAGGGAATTTAAAACAATACAGAAAATCAATGAAACCAATTTTGATCTCAGGAAAGTGGAATAAAATGGACAAACCTATAGGTAGACTGACAAAAATAAAAACGTACAGGACAGAAATAACTAAAATCATAAGTGAACTGTGGGAGGACATCACAAATTATCTCACAGAAATAAAAACATTGTAAAGGAACACTATGAACAACTGTATACCAACAAATTAGCTAATCTAGATGAAAATGAAAAATTCCTATAAGTACAAAAAATACCTATACTAACTCAAGAGGAAATAGAAGAACTCAACAGAACAATACTGATAATGAGATTGAATCAATAATCAAAAACTTCCAAAAAGATAAGCCAGGAACACATGGCTTCAGTGTTGAGTTTTACCAAACATTCCAAGAAGAATTTACACCAGTTCTGCTCAAAATCTTCCAAAAATCTGAAGAGGTGGGAGGACTCCAGAACTCATTCTATGAGGATAACATCAACTTAATTTTAAAAAGCCAGATAAAGATAGCACAAAAAAATTTTTCAGATCATTCTCTCTTTTGTAAAAATCCTCAACAAATACAAGCAAGCTGAATCCAATAGCACATTAAATGTGTTATGCACCATTATCAAATGAGATTAACCCTGGTATGCAAGGGTAGTTCAATATAAAATCAATTAATGTCATACACCACATTAGAAGAAAAATAGAAAAAACACACAATCATTTCAATTCATTCAGAAAATTCATTTGACAAAATATAGCATCAATTCTTGAAAAAAAAACAAAAACTTAGAAACCTAGGAATAGAAGGAAACTACCTCAACATGATAAACGACATATATGAAATGCCCATAGCTAATATACTCAATGATGAAAGACTTAAAGCTTTCCTTATAAAGTCAGGAACAAACAAGAATGCCCACTGTAACCATTTTAATTCCATATTATGCAGGAATTTCTAGTCAGAACATAAATGAGAGGCCTCCATATTGAAAAGGAAGAAGTAAACTTCTATTTTTGGATGATATGATTCTCTATATAGCTACTTCTGAATAATCTACAACAAGGATCCTGGAGCTAATACAAAAAATCAGCAAAAGGCATAGTATAAGATCAATACCCAACAATCAGGAGCATTTTTATACATTAGTAATGAATAACCAAAGAGGACATCAAGAAAAAAATTCCATTCACATTGCCAACTAAAAGCAAAAGATATCTAGAAAGACATTTAAGCAAGGATGTAATGGACTTGCACACAAAAAAACAGAAAACACTGCTAAAAAGAGAAAGACAGACAGCACCTAAATAAATGATAGGACATTCTATATCCATGGATTGGAGGATGAAATAACGTTAAGATGACAATTCTACCCAAAGCAATATACAGATTCAGCACAATCCTAATCAAAATTCCAGCAGCATTCTTCATAGAAATAGAAAAGCCAATTATCAAATTTACATGTAAGGGAATGGGAACCTGAAAAGCCAGAGCTATGCTGAAAAAGAATAATGAAGTTGAAGGACATGCCCTTCCCTATTTTCAAACTTAAAATGACACAGTAATCAAAACAGTATGGTACTGGCACAAAGACAGACATATATCACTGGTACCTCTTAAAAACAAACAAATGTAAAAACCAACCCTCATTTGGGGAGCAGATGTAGTTCAGTGGTTGAGCACCTACTTCCCATGTATGAAGTCCTGGATTCAATCCCTGTTAGCTTCTTAAAAAAGCTATACATTGTACCCCAACAGACACAATCAATATATTAAAGAAATAAAATAGAGCCTTTCACTTTGAGCATCAAATGGAGACCCTTATAGAAGAAAAATTATCCAAATGGAATTTGGTTCAAGTTTCTGGTTTTGTGTGTGTGTACATTGCTGAGTGTAATTTCTCTATGAATTAGTTTTAGTTTTGTTTGGTTAAAATGTGTGTGACTTTGGTTTTTCCTAAGATTCAAGAGATGTTGGTAGCATAAGGGTGGGGCTTGCAAATGGGATTGTATCTGAGGAGAAATCTCACATCAGTGTGAGTCCCAGGCCCAGTGCGCTTCCTGCCTCCCAGACATACACACACACACTAGCACACACCCTCTCACACACAGGAAGCTCCTCAGGTTATAGATTTTTCTTCAGACCCTCAATTGACCAAAACCCTCTGGCCATGTATACCCCCTATTCTCAAATGTTTAGAAAATAGAAAAATAGGATGAGGCACCAAATGTGGCAAAATATTAAAGGTTGGTGGGTCTGGGTATCTGCATGTGTGATGTGTTAGTATTCTCTCTATGGTTTCCTATTATGTTTTGCAAAAATCTCATAAGATTCATTGATGCCTGGATGCATTTTTTCCATTGGAAAGAACCAAGCGTCCTTGGAGAAATGGCTGCTTCCATGGCTGCAGCAGGAAAAGTAAAACATGACCACACAGTATCTTATGGCTAGAAATTAAGGAAGGGTTCAGTGAATCAAAGGAATCTGTCAAATGGATAAAGATGTCAGATTATGGGCCCCCCACTGGCCAAATCAAGGAAAATTGGAGGATTAGAGTAAGTAATGATATTAACAGATTACAGCCTATTGAAAAGGAAAGTATAAGTCCATGTTGAAACAAACATGTACATACATACATACACACAAAAAGTTTGATGAAAAATAGGATATTTACATAGTTACAAAGCACTCCTGCCCCCAAAATACTTATATAATGATGAAAAAGAGTAACTTTAAAATGGAGAAGTTTAGTGTACCAAACAAATCAGATGATTTGGTGAGCACTGTCAGTAACAGGATGACTGAAATCAGGAGCCACCAACCAGGATGCTGGGGGGGCCTGCCATTACTTCTGTGATATTTCTCCCTAAGCCTTCATTCTGGACTCCTATATAAACAGAGAACTGAAAGCAGAGACACATAGCGAAAGAGAGCTGCCATTTTATCCTGACATGTGAGAGAGGACTCCAGGACCATCCGCAGCTACAGAAAAAAACAGATAAATCTTGAGAAGCTGAGAGATAGGCTGGAGGCTGAAATTAGCAGAACAGATGAAGCTGAAGCAACTAGGCTTGGAGGAGAGGGGAGAGATGAGCCATATGCCTGATTGCCCACCACTGAACTTGTGGAGAAAGTGAGCCTGGAGTTGAAGGTAGAGACTGGCCTCTATTTTGCCTTGCCATGTGGCAGGATTCTAGGATCACCAGCAGCTGATCTTTGTTGAGGCAACATCTCTGATGGTGCTTTGATTTTGACATTTTCACAGCCTCAGAATTATAAGGTTTTACCCTAATAAACTCCCCTATAAATGTCAAACCATTTCTAGTATTTTGCCTTAGCAGCCTTTAGCAAACTAAAGCAGACACTCAACAGAAAACTGTCCTTCAATAGTCAAAAGTGTCAAGCTCATGAAAGTCAAGGGAAGACTGTGGAACTGTTCCAGATGGAAGGACAACTGACTGCAATGAGTAATAGTGGACTGGCTACTTTCTATATTAGGGATCTTTACTGGAACAACTGATTAAACTTTAATAAGATCTGACAGGTAGATGGTGGTAATGCTTCAGTGTTGATTTCCAGATATTGAAGGCTGTAATATGGTTCACAGAATTCCTTACTTGAGGGAAAGCAACATACAATTATTAGGGGAAGGATTGGATACCAGGTCAATAACTTACTCTCAAATGGCTCAAGGAAAAGAAAATTTTCTTTTTTCTCTATTTGCAAATTTCTGTAAACTTGTGTTTGTTTCAAAGTTAATGGTGCAGGAATTGCGCTTTCAGAGAAAACAGAATGTGTCATTGAAGGAGCTAAGATGTATATCATTACTGATATATCTGTCCAAAATTTGGGCTTGAAGAGTTTTGGTGAATGGAAGCGGTATGTGACTGACAGTGAGCCTGAGTGAAGGTCCTGGGTCTAGAGAGCAAGAGTGGATGGGCAGAAGGTAGCTGAGAGCACTTCTAGTTTGTGCTGACAGAGAGAGGTCTCAGAGGAGCAGCTGTCCACAGGATCCCCAGGGAGGGAATTCTATAAACTTGAAGAGAATGACCTTGGAAGAATAAAGAAGCTAACAGATTACCTGAGAAAAGCCCTCCTCATTTTTGCTGGCCCCTGTGAAGACCAGTTTCTAACCACTAAGTCTGAAGTCCACATTGACTGTCCCCACTCACAGACACAGGCACCAAGTCAACCTCACTGGTAAATATGGACAGGACAATGTGAATCTCCAATGGTGAAAGAAAGTGGACAGTTGAAAGACCAACAGGAAAAGACTGAAAATAACTTCAAGAGAAGCAAGGCCCCAGCTCCTTCTTTCTGGCTCCATGTCCTTCTCGGTACAGGGCAGGACCAGAATCCAGTTTCAACATGACACCTTCAGGCAGTGAAGTATATTTGAAAAATGTCTAATTAGCACCCTCAGTGAAACATAAGATATTGTATCCATAAACAGGTAAAGTATTAATTTCCAAGCTGCTAAATCAAATACCCTGGAGTGGGTGGACTTAACAGGAATTTATTGGCTCATAGTTTCACAGGCTAAAAGGCTTACTTCCTGGCATGGTTGGTATATTCTGACTGGTCAGCAAACTTTGGAGTTCCTTAGCTTTTCTATCACTTGGCACACACATCCTGGCATCTTATCCTTTCTCTTCTGGGTTCCATTAACTTCCAACTTCTGGTGGCTCCCAGTGGCTTCTCTTTCTGTCTCCATTTTCTATTGTTCATAAGGACTTCAGTCATATTGGACTAAGGTCCATCCTCATTCAGTTTGTGCACACCTTAACTAATAACAGCTTCAAGGGATCTACATACAAATGGCTTCAGACCCACAAGACAGGGGTTAGGAGCTGAACATTCCTTTTGTGAGAGACATGATTCATTCCCCAAATGTAACATGGTCTATTAGAAGGAAAATTCATAGATCATGAAAGAGTTTTTGGAGTTTAAAACATATCAGTCAAAATAAATAATGTGATGGGGTTGTTGAATGACAGATTTTAAGAAAAATTTAAAAAAAACCACAATTATAAAGAAATAATAAATACACAAAAATATTAAAATGAGAAGGAAATATTTGAGAAAGGGTAAGGTATTCAGGAGACTGGTCAAGGGTTTACAACATCCCATGTGTAGGGAAACTAAAAATAAGTCTAACTCTGTTATGCTGGTGAGCATAAACTCCAAAATAGGGCCCAGTGATAGGGTGTGACACTCTTGAGATTGTCTGCCTTGCTTTTAGTGTCTAGAAGTCTCTAGAGAACTCAGGAGCACCCCTTCTTGTGTCACTGTTTACTGTGCCAGTCAATGAGATTCTGCTGAGACATACATAAGCATAACCTCCTGACTACCTTTGAAATGTATTAGCCATAAAAACTCATTGTATTTACCATTTCCCCTTTTTGGTCAAGGTCTTTTTCCAGATGCATTGTTAGTTGGTGCTTGGTAATAATTCCTCAGTGCCAGGGAGGCTCATCCCTGGGAGTCATGTCCCATGTCAGGAGGAAGGTAATGCATTTATATGCCGTGCTTGGCTTAGAGAGAAGGCACATTTGATCAACAAAGAGGATTACAGGAGGTAATTCTTAAGCAATATATAATACTTGGCTAAGTTTCAATTTCACAAGGAAAGGTTCATAAGTACAATCATCAATATCAAGGGCCTGGTATAGTGGTCTGTCTTCCTTCAGTAGGCACTGCTTTTGTACTCTGGGGATTCTTGCCATCTTATTAGAGAATATAGCAGTAATCCTCAGGATGGGAATTCAATATTCTTTCAGTTATTGTGTGGGTCTCCACCCACTGAGACAACACCCCATGAACACTTGAACATATTCATATGCCTCTGACGCATGCTCCAACTGCACTCCTCCACACATATCCCCATATCACTGACCCCTCCACCAGCAACTCTCCCCTGCCACTGTTGTGACACTTCTATGATAAAAAAAACTCTCCAAAAATGCAGCCCATGAAATTACCAAATAAAATTAAAAAGAAAATGAAATAATAAAAGTTTTAAAAATAAAAAATAAAATACAAAAAGTAAAAAATTGAAATAATAAAAAAAATTAGACACTTTCATCACTGTAAGATCTGTTGTCTTGTATGAACTGTGAAATTTTCTTTTAAAATGGGTTGTTTTGTCTGTTTTATTTTTAAGAAGTATGATTTCTTTACATATGCTGGATATTAGGCCCATATTGGACAGATGGTTACCAAATATTTTCTCCCATTGAGTAAGCTGCCTTTTCATTCTCTTGGTAAACTACTTTGAAGCACAAAAGTTTTTAATTTTGAGGAAGTCTCTTTTACCTTCTTCTTTCATTGCTGGTGTGTTGGTTGTAAAGTTTATGAAACCATTTACCAATAAAAAATCTCATAGATGCTGATGCTTCCCTTTACTATCTTCTAGGAGTTTTATAGTCTGGCTCTTATATTTAGATCTTTGATCCATTTGAGTTAATTCTTCATAGGGCATGAGATGGTGATCCTCTCTCATTCTTTTGAATATGAACACCCTATTCTACAAGCACCATATGTTGAAGAGGCCATTTTCTTCCAGTTAAGTGGGCTAGTGGCCTTGTTGAATATCAGTTGACCATATACATGGGATTCTATTATCAGAACTCTCAGTTCTGTTCCATTGCTCAGTATGTATATCCTTGTGCCAGTACCAGGCAGTTTTGACCACTCTAGCTTTGTAGTATGTTTTATACTCAGGTAGTGTGATTCCTCCAATTTTGTTTCTCTTTTTCAATATATCTTTGGCTATTCAGGGACCCTTGCTCTTCCAAAAAAATTCATAGTTAACTTTTTGAGTTCAGTAAAAAATGTTATAATTTTTATTGGGATTGCATTAAATTTATAAACAAATTTGTGTAGAATAGACATCTTAATGGTGTTTAGTCTTCCAATCCATGAACAGGTATATTGTTCCACTTATTTAGGTCTTCTTTGATTTCCTTTAGAATATTTTGTATTTTTCTGTGTACAAGTCCATTATATCTTTAGTTAAGTTTATTACTAGGTATTTGATTTTTTAGTTGCTACTCTAAATTGAATTTTTTCTTGATTTCCTCCTCATATTGTGCATTAACGGTGTATAGAAATGCTACAGATTTATCCACATTGATCTTATAACCTGCCACTTTACTGAATTCATTTATCAATTCTAGAAGCTTTGTTGTACACTTCTCAAAGATTTCTATGAATACAATCATGTTATCTGCAAACAGTGAAGTTTTTATTCTTCCTTTTCTATTTGTATGACTTTTATAAGTTTTTCTTGCCAAAGTACACAAGCAAGTACTTCTAACATGATGTTAAATAATAGTGGTGAAATGCGATTCCTTGTTTTTTCCTGATCTTTGATGGAAAGTTTTTAGCATTTCACCATTTAATATGATGTTAGCTGTTAGATTTTCATACATACTCTTTATCATGTTGAGAAAGTTTACTACTATTATTATCTATTTTTAAATGGGAATCCCCTATATATTTTTAAATATATACATTTTTCTTTTTAAAAGACACTTAGATTACACAAATGTTACACAAAAAATATAGGGATTTTCATATGCCTTGCTCCCCACACTTCCCACACGATCCCACATAAACAACATCCTTCATTATTGTGGAACATTCATTGCAATTGATAAACATATCCTGGGGCATTGCCATTGAGCATAACAATAATTCACATTGTAGTTTACACTCTCCCCCACACAATTCTGCAGGCTATTGGAAGGTATATAATGGCACATACAAGTCATTGTAATGCCATTCAGGATGATTCCTAAGTCCTGAAAAAGCCCCCACATTACACCTGTCTTTCCCTCTCCCTGGCCCTGAGCCTCCAGTGGCCACTGCCTCCACATCAGTGTTGTAATTTCTTCCATTCCTAGATTCACGTCAAGTCTATTGTAGAATACTAGTAAGTCCACTCTAGTTCATAGTTCATCAAATCCTGAGGATTTGGGGATGGTGATGTCCAGTCTACCTCTAATTGAGAGGGAACTTTAATCCCATACATCCAATGGATGGGATTCTCTTGCTTGAAGCTGTAGGCTCTCTTGATTCCTTGGTATTGTGGTTGTCTATCCTCACCTCTTTGTTAGTTATTCTGGGTGAATCCAATGAACTGGAGAGTTGGTGTTGCAAGTCTGCTGAAGCTCAGAGCCCAGTTGGCACATGGACAGCCCAAAGATTTAAGTCTCTTGGACATACACCTACAAATTCCAGCACCAACTGTAGGCTCAAATAGAAGGGACAGATGAGCCATGTCTGGGGAAGCCATAACTGAATCCAACCATTTCACTCTCAGGAGCACAATCTCCAAAGTAGGGCCCAGTGTCAAGGAACAAAACTCCAGAGATATCTGCCTTGACCATAGGACCTGAGTGTCTCCAGAGCCCTGAGGAGCCCCACTATTTGAGGTAGTATCCACTTTCACAGTCTATTCAATCCTGCTGAAATGTGTATAAGCATTACTACTGGAATGACCTCCAAATTCACTTTGAAGTCTCTTGGCCATACAACTCATTTGTCTTTACCTTTTCCTGCTTTTATTCAAGGTCTTTTTCCACTTGCATTGCTAGTTGTTGCTTGGTAGTAATCCCACAGTGCCAGGGAGTCTCATCCTCAGGAGTGACTCTCATGCATGGTATATAGAAGTTCCCTGTATTCTGCATGTGACATTACTGTAACCTAAAAGTTCTTTGAAAACAAAATTAAAAAAAAAATGACCCTGGGGAATAAGTGGGAGAAAATGTCACTGTACATACAAGACAACAGATATTACAGTGATGAAAGGCGAAATGTCAAGAAAAGTTTTTTAGTTTTAATTTCCTCATATTTTATTGGAATAGCACTTAAATTGCATATTTTTACATAACAGTTTTCAGATTTAGAGAAATCATTTTCTTTAAATTAAAAAAAGAAGCCTTTTAAAGAGAAAAAACCCAACTTTGAATTGTTTGGTTGTAATTTGTTTTTTGTTTGTTTGTTTGTTTGTTTCAGAAGGGCCAGCAGGAGAGAACACTAAGCATTTTTTTAAATAATTTTTTTAAGTTACTTAGATTACATAAATAGTGGGCAAAAATTATAGGGATTCCCATATGCCCCACTGCTCACACATCCCACAACCTTTCACATAAACATCCTTCACTAGTGTGGCACATCACCTGCAATGGATATACACATCCTGGGGCTTTGTCATTAAGCATGGACCATAGTTCACATTGTAGACCACACTCTCACCCACAAAGTTCTGCATGTTATATGATGATATAAAATGGCCTATATCTATCATTGCAATTTCACTCAGGACAATTCCCAAGTCCTGAAAAATCCCCTGTATTACAACTGCTTTTCCCTCTCCCTGCCCCCAGAGCATCCAGTGGCCACTGGCTCCACATTAATGTTGTAATTTCTTCCATTGCTTGAATCACAATATTTCAATAACAGAATATCAGTAAGTCCACTCTAGTCCATAGCTCATATGCCAATCCTGAGGAGTCTGGGATGGTGATGCCCACTCCAACTCCAATTGAGAAGGGGCTTATATCCTTGAATAAGATGGATGGGATTATGTTGCCTGCAGCTGCAGACTTTCTCCATTCCCTGGCATGGCCGTTGTTCATCATCATCTCCCCAGCAGGTGTCCTGGGTGAGTCCATTGAGCTGTAGAGTAAGAGTTGTAGCTCCACCGAGATTCCAGGCCCATGGACATCCCAAAGACTCCAGTCTCTGGGTACACATCTACAAACTCCAGCACTACATATAGGTTTTAATAGAAGGGACAGATGAACCATGTGCAGGGAAGACATATTTGAGTCCAACACTGTCACTCTCAGGAGCACAAATACCAAAGAAGGGCCCACTGGCAAGCAACTAAACTCCAGAGCTATCCAACCTGACATAGGACCTGGGTGTCTCCAGATTCCTCAGGAGCCCCTCTATTTGGGGTAATATCCACTTTGGAACTCTATGAGGTCCTACTGAGATGTGCATGAGCATTGCCTCTGGGATGACCTCCCAACTCACTTTGAAGTCTCTTAGACATATGAACTCATTTGCCTTTACTTTTTCTCCCTTTTATTCGATGTCTTTTTTCAGTCATATTGCCAGTTAGCACTTGGTAGTAATACTTCGGTGCCACGGAGGCTCATCCCCGGGAGTCATGTCCTATGCTGGGAGGAAGGTAATGCATTCATATGCTGAGCTTGGCTTAGAGAGAGGCCACATTTGAGTAACAATGAGGCTCTCAGGAGGCAAACCATAGACACCCCATAACAATAAGCTGTTTCACTTTCAAGAGCAAGGACTCATAAGGCTAGTTATCAATACCAAGGGCCCATCAGTGGATCATCCTCCTTTGCCAGACACTGGCCTTGCACTTGGGGGGCTGTTGCTGCTCCCTTAGTGAATGTGGCAAAGCTCTCCAGGATGGGAATTCAGTATTCTCTCATTTATTGAGTGATTCTCCACCCACTGTGACAATGCCTTGTGAACATTTGAAAAAGTTTATATACCTTGTATGTATGTTCAGGAGAACTTCCTCCCATGCACACCCCATCACTGACACCCCCACTAACCATTCTCTCCCACCCCAGTTGTAACCCTTCTGTGATCCAAAGTTTCTTTAAAGATGAAGCCAATAAAATACCCAAATACAGTTAATAGGAAAGTGAAATAATAATGATAAGTTTAAATGTAAGAGATAAAATACATGAAAACTTAAAAAAAAACTAAAATAAAATTAAATTAAAAGATTAGGATATTTAAAAAATGAATAATATAAAAAATTTTAAAAATTCTTTTGACATTTTGTCTTTTATCACAGCAATATCTGGTGTCCAGTCAGTACCGTGGCACCTTCCCCCTCTCATTCCCCAGGGTCTCACTGTTTTTAATTTTGTTTTAAAAGAAGTTTTAGGTCAGAGTAAAGTCACACACAGAATACAATAGACTCTCATATACTCAAACACTTCCCATTTTCCTCACCCATATTAAAACTTTTTTGTAAGTGGATGGTAGCATTGTTATAACTGATATACAAATAGTGAAACATAGCTACTAAACATTGTAGCTAACCATTGTCAATGGTTTACAGTATGGTTTACATTTTAGACCATACACTTTTATAAATTTTGATGATATTTACAATTTCTTATGTCCATCAATGTAAGGTAAAGAAGAACATTTCTACTGACCAAAAGAATATATTCCCAGTTTGTTCTATTCTGTTCCTCCCTCCCCATTCCCTTGGGTCGCATGATGACCCCCAGGCTTGACTCATTGGATGACAAGATTCATAGTCATGTGCAAAAAGAGGTCTTTATACATTGGTTTGACCTTCCATATTAGGAACCACCCTTTTTCTTGATAGACCCCCACATGTTTATTTCTGAAAGAATCAGTCCTTCCAAAAATGGGAGTCCAACCACTTCCCACTCATTATTTGGGTCTCCACCCACTGATACAACATATTATGACAGGATGAACACTCACACACTCCCTAGAAGCCTGCTCCAGATGTGCCCTATCACAAATGCCCCCCCAACCAACACATTAAACCAGTGACTCTTCCTTGCCATATTACCATAAGAGCATTCCCACCTCTGTACTTTCAACCTCATACCCAAAAGTCCCAAGTGTTCACCTTGTACATCTCCAATCTCTTCCCCCAATATCATGGGTATTCTAACTCACCCTTCTCAATTTACCTATCTGTCAACCTGCACCACCAAACCCACCTGTCCTATCTTTTCAATATGCAACTACTTTCTATCAGTTTACCATAGATAACGTCCATATGGGTGATGGCTCACAACTTTCTCTTCTTTTTCTTGAAAACCGATCTTTCAGACAATAGCTCTCTGAGACTGCTCAATTCCCTTAATTCATATCAGAGAGGTCATGTACTGTTCATCCTTCAATGCCTGGCTTGCTTCACTCAAAATAAGGTCCTCAAAATTCATCCATGTTATCCCGAGTGTTAGCAATTTATTCCTTCTTACAGCTGAGTAATAATCTATTGTATGTATGTACCAGATTTTGTTTATCCATTCATCTGTTGATGGGCACCTGGATTGATTTCAACTTTTGACAGTATTGAATAATGCCACTATGAACATTGGTGTGTATGTATCTGTTTGTGTCTTTGCTTTTAATTTTTCTGGATATATACCCAGAAGTGGAATCACTGCATCATACAGAAGATCTATAGTTAATTTTTTGAGGAACCACAATACTGCCATCCACAGTGGCTGGACCATTCCACAATCCCACCAGCAGTGGATGAAGGTTCCCATTGCTCCACATCCTCTCCAACATTTATAGTCTGCTGTTTTTTTTAATATCCACCATTCTAATGGGTGTAAGATGGTATATCATTTTAGTTTTGATTTGAATTTCCCTAATAGCTAGTGATGTTGGGCATTTTTTCATGTGCTTTTTACCCATTTGTATTTCTACCTTGGAGAATTGTCTTTTCAGGTCACTTGCCCATTTTTTAAATGGGTTGTTTGTCTTTTTGTTTTTGAGGTGTAGGATTTCTTTATATATGCAGGATATTAATCTCCTCTCAGATATATGGTTGCCAAATATTTTCTCCCATTTGGTAGGTTGCTTTTTCATTTTCTTGATAACATCCTTTGAGGTACAAAAGCTTTTAATTTTGAGGAGATCCCATTTATCTATTCATTCTTTTGCTGCTCAGGCTTTAGGTGTGAAGTTCATGAAATCATTTCCTATTACAAGTACCTGTAGATGATTCTCTACCTTATCTTCCAAGGTCTTTGTGCTGTTGGTTCTTATATTTTGATCTTTGATCCATTTTGGGTTAATTTTTGTATAAGGTGTGAGATGGTGTTCGTCTCTCTTTCTTTTGGATATGGATATCCAGTTATTCAAGCACCAATTGTTGAAGAGGCCATTAACTCCCATCTGAGTGGGCTTGATGGCCTTGTCAAATATCAAGTGACTATATTTTCAAGGATCTATATAAAGAACTCTCAATTCAGTTTCATTGGTCAGTATGTATATTCTTGTGGCAATACCACACAGTTTTAACCACTGTAGCTTTGTAGTATGTTTTACAGTCAGGTAGTGTGATACCTCCAGCTTCATTTTTCTTTTTCAATATGTCTTCTGTGATTTGAGGCCTCTTATGCTTCCAAATAAATTTTGAAGTTTGTTTTTCTAATTCATTAAAAAGTACAGTGTAGATTTTTATTGGGATTGCATTAAATCTGTAGATTAGTTTGAGTAGGATAGACATCTTGATGATGTTTATTCTTCCTATCTGTGAACTGGGAATATTTTTCCATTTATTTAAATGTTATTTGATTTCCTTTAACCATGTTGTTTAGTTTACTTATGTAAATAAGTCCTTTACATCTTTAGATAAATCTATTTCTAAGTATTTGATTTTTTTAGTTACTATTGTAAATGGTATTTTTTTCTTAATTTCCTCCTCAGATTACTCATTATGGGTGTACAGAAAAGTTACTGATTTTTGAGCATTGATCTCAAAGCCTGTGATATTAATGAATGCCCTTAAAAGTTCTAGAAGCTTTGTTTTATATTTCTCAGGGCTTTCTATGTATACGATCATATCGTCTGCAAATAATGAAAATTTTAGTTCTTCTTTTCCAATTTGGATGTCTTTTATCTCTTTTTCTTGCCTCAGTGCTCGAGCAAGTACTTCTAAGACAATGTTAAATAGGAGTGATGATAGTGGGCAACCTTGTCTTGTCCCTGATCTCAGAGGGAAGGCGTTAAGGATTTCACCATTGAAGATGATGTTAACTTTGGGTTTTTCATATATACCTTTTATCATGTTCAGAAAATTTCCTTCTATTCCTATCTTTTACAGTGTTTTTTTATCAGGAAAGAGTGCTGTATTTTCTCAAATGCTTTTTTTGCATCTATGGAGATGATCATGTGATATTTTTCTTTCAGTCTGTTTATGTGGTGTATTACATTGATTGATTTCCTTATATTGAACCATCCTTGCATATCCGGGATGAAACCCAGTTGGTCATGGTGTACAATTCTTTTGATACATTGTTGAATGTGATTAGCAAGTATTTTGTAGAGAATTTTAGCATCTAGTTTCATTAGATAGATTGGTCTTCAATTTTCCTTTCTTCTGGTGTCTTTGTTTGGCTTTGGTATTAGGGTAATGTTGGCATCATAGAATGAGTTAGGCAATGTTCCTTCTACTTCTATTTTTTGGAAGATCTTAAGCAGGATTTCTATTAGCTCTTTCCAGAATGTTTGGTAGAATTGACCTGTGAAGTAGTCTGATCCAGGGCTCTTAGTTGGGAGGTTTTGTATGACTGTGTCTATCTCTTTACTTGTAATTGGACTGTTGAGTTCATAAATTTCTTCTTCCATCAATGTAGAGTGCTTGTGAGTTTCTAGGAATTTGTCAAGTTCCTCTAAATTATCATTCTCATTGGCATATAATTTTTCAAAGTATCCTCTTATGATGCTCTTTATTTCTGTGGGGTCAATAGTAATATCCCCTTCCTCATTCCTTATTTTGTGTATTTGCATCTGCTCCCTCTAATTCTTTGTTAATCTGGCTAAGTGTTTGTCAATTTTATTGATCTTCTCAAAAAATCAGCTTTTGGTTTTGTGCATTTTTTAGTGCTTTTTTATTTTCTATTTCATGCAGTTCTGTTTTAATCTTTGATATTTCCTTCTTTCTACTTCATTTGGGGTTAGTTTTTTTGTTGTTTTTCCAGTTCCTCCAGGTGTGCAGTTAGGTCTTCAATTTTAACTCTTTCTTCCTTTTTGATATATATATTTATGGGTATGAATTTCCCTCTCAGTACAGCTTTGGCTGTATCCCATAGGTTTTTGTTATAGTGTGTTTTAATTTTCATTCATTTCAAGGTAGTTACTGGTTTCTTTTGAGATTTCCTCCTTGACCCACTATCTGTCTAAGAGTGTGTTGTTTAACTTCCATATCTTTGTGCCTAATCTGGTTCTCTGGCCCTTAGTGATTTCCAATTTCATTCCATTGTGGTCAGAGAAATTACTTTATATAATCTAAATCTTTCTGCATTCATTGAGAGTTTTCTGTGGCCTAGCATCTGATGTTTCTTGGAGTATGATCCATGTTCCATCCGAAAGAATATATATCCCACAGTATTTGGGTGTAGCATTCTCTATATGCCTATTAGGTCCATGTCCTTTAATGTATTACACAGTCTTTCTTTCTTTTTCATTCTCTGTCTAGATGTTCTGTCTAATGGTGATAATGGTGGATTAAAGTCCCCCACTATAATTTTAGAGGCATTTATGTCTACACTTAGTTTTCCAGTGTTTGCCTCATGTATTTTGAGGAGCCCTGATTAGGTGCATAAATGCTTATGATTGTTCTTTTTTCTTGAAAGATTACCCCTTTTACTAATATATAGTGTCCATCTTTGTCTCTTACAATAGTTTTGCATTTAAAGTCTATTTTGTCTAATATTAGGATAGCTATTCTCACCGTTTTTTGGTTATTATTTGCCTGTAAAATTTTTTTCCAGCCATTCATTTTCAGCTTCCTTGAATCACTGAATCTAAAGTGGGTTTTTTATAGACAACATAAAGATGTGTCATATTTCCTTGTCCATTCTGCCAATCTGTGTCTCTAGACTGGTGAGTTTAGTCCATTAACATTCAGTGTTATTACCCTCTACAGCAGCCATATATTATTTGGGTTTATGTATGGCATATGTTGTTTTTATTTCTCTTTTTGTCATTTTAGTTGTTTTTACACTCTCCTCCAATTCTCTTTCTCCTGTTTTTTCTTTCAACCTGTACAACTTCCTTTAGCAGTTCTTGAAGTTCAGGTTTCTTATTGACGGACTCTCTTAAATTCTCTTTATCTGTGAATATTTTAACTCTCCATCATTTTTTAATGCCAGCTTTGCTGGTTAAACAATTTTTGGCTGGAAGTTTTTTTTTCCTTTATTACCTTGAGTATGTCATACCACTGTCTTATTTCCTCCATGGTTTTGGAAGAGAAATCTGCACCTAATTTTATTGTGCTTCCCTTGTATGTCATGGCTCTCTTTTCTCTTGCTGCCATGTGTATTTTCTCTTATTCTTGAGCATTGGACATTTTGACAAGTATATATCTTGGACTAGATCTGTTTGAATTTATACTGTTTGGGGTGCACTGTGCTGCCTGGACATGTACATCCATCTCCCTCAATAGGGTTGGTAAGTTTTCAGCCATTATTTCCTTCAACACTCCTTCTCTTCTCCCTCTGGGATGCCTATAATGTGTATGTTTGTGTGTTTTCTGTTTACAGTTAAATCCCTAAGTCCCTGCTGGATTTTTTCAATCTTTTTATCTATCTGTTCTCCTATCTGTTTGATTTCAGATGTACTGTCTTCCACATCACTAATTCTTTCTTCTACCTGTTCAAATCCGCTGTTATGTGATTCCAGCGTCTTTTTGATTTCTTGGATTGTGCCATTCATCACCATCATATATGCTTTCTTTTTATGTATGCTTACTATTTCTTCAGTATGTTCTCCCAGTGTCTTCTTAATATCCTTAATCTCTTCCTTCACTTCATTAAGTTGGTCCATGATATTTGTTTGAACACCTTTGATTAGTTGTTCAATGTCCTGCATCTCTTCCTGGTTTTTAGTTTGTTCATTGGACTGGTCCATGTCTCTGTTTCTCATTATGGTTTGTAATTTTTTGTTGCCCTCTGATCATCATTTTACTTTGATTGGTTTATTCAGCCAATTAGCTACTCTCTCTGCTCTAGAGTTTTATTTAACTGGTGGTTCTGTTTGTTAAGTTTTCTCTTTGACATTGTGTTCTTCATGTCTATTTCCTTGCTGTTTTCTATGTTCCCTTGAAGGAAAAAGATTAGGGCTAAAGAAATCAAAAGAGGTAAGAAAGGAAAAAGGATAATAGTATTAATAATAAAAGTTAGACCATATAAGATTTAGTAAAATGGATATTTAAATCATGTAAGCAGTGTAGAATAATAAGGGAAAAAATTGGATTATCTACAATGGAATTTGAAACCAAAAAGAGAAAAATGTATAGAGTGATTTAAAAGATCAGAATGATGAGGATATAGAGAAAGAGTAAAGAAAGGGCTGAAAAGAAAAAGTTAATT
>JAQZBX010039586.1:0-22983 GCA_029593785.1 Cabassous unicinctus
CCGCCCCAAACTATCTATTTGCTACTTTGTTCAGAATTGTGACCAAGGCTCATGCTAGATTCATTGATATTTAGTATTTGATATCTGTCATCTCCATTGAAGATAAGGTGACTTTTACTCATTTCCATCTTAAGTTACAAGTTCAATTTTCTGCAATTACTGAGAGATTACTGATTGCAGTTTGGAACTCATGCAAGTTCTGTTCTCTTCTTGTGAAGTATCTTATTGTGACCAGGGGATTTTAACCTATTTATGCTACTAAAGCGCTCTTCATTCTCGCCAGAACGAATAGTACAGAGCCATGTCCAATGTGCAGGCTCTGGACCCGGAAGCCCTGGGTCACATTTAGTTGTGGGACTTTGGCAAATTTACATGATTTCTGTGTTCCTCTGTGTCCTTAACAGTATTTGTCTCCTAGGCCTGAGGAAAAAATGAGTTATTGCCTACTAAGTACAACAATTTTTGGCACACGTAAGTGTTTTTTACATACACAAGGTTTTGTAACCTTCCCGAATAACATACTACAAACTCCAAATTGTGGATTTATACCTTTTTCTACTTCTTTTGAAAATAACCAAAAAATAACCCTGATGGTGGTATTGTTACAGGTCCATGATTGTTTTATACACATTCTTCAACATCTGATTTCATTAGGGAGGTACTATGCAATCAATTAATATTTGTTTTTTGCTTTTTGTTTTGCTTTTCCTCTTCTTTCCTTATGGGAAGAAAATGGAGAGAGGGGATGAAGATGACTAAATCTTCTTCCAGAGTGGGAAGTTAGTATGTAAAACTAAAGAAAAATAAGAATAACATCATAAGCATGTTTATTTAGAGCTGAGATTTTTGAAAGAGGCTGCCTCTGGGAGCAAGAAATGGTCCTGGGTCGAGTGGGAGGTTGTTACTGTTTTTAGTAGCAAACATTGTAGAAATATTTGATATTTTTAAGCCATGTGCACATATAACTTTGATTTTGCATAGCTAAAACCATAAAAACAAATTAACTAATTCAATAGAATAGAAGATAGTGTTAAGTTTGGCAACTTCAAGAGTAAAAGGTGACAGATCCTAGCTGTCATTTAAAACCAGGAGGTACATGAAAAGCAAACTTGGGCACTGGTTTGAGAAAAATATGCTTTCCAAAGGGTGGGTCACTGGCAAACATACACTCATAGGCTTACAAAGGGGCCAAAATAATCAACCTAGCTAAAATGTCCCTTAGGGAATGGAAAATGCATTCTCATTCACTCTACTTGCCTCCTTTGAAGAGACAATGCCAAGTGTTAGAGGAGATATCTTGCTTTTACACACTGTCTTTCAAAGTATCTTATTATGTACCAGTGGATTATTTTTCTCTGAGTGTTTTGACGTTTCCAGTATCAGAATTCTTTATTTACATTTTCATGCCTTCACTCTTTCTCTTGTCTTTCCTGTCTCTTCAGTGTAATTAATCACTTGTCTTTTATCTTTATGTTATGGCTTTTTAGCTTAACTACACTCAATTTTTTTTTTTTTTTAAACCAAAGTCTGTAGCATGTTTAGAAGGCTACAAGTTTAATGTTGATGTTTGTTGATGAAAGTTGATAAGTACAATGTACTCTAATACCTTGAGGCTTCTGATTAACTTTCAGGGTGTAAAGTCAGTGAAAGCATGTCAGGTCCAGATAAAGACATTTTTGAGAGTGAAAACAGGGCACTGTTGATAATTATATTAGGACAACCACTGTAGACAGGATAGTGAGTAAACTGGGAGCTACTGCCATCCTCACTTGCTAACAGTCTTCATAACATCTTCCTCCATTTCCAGGGGCCATGGATGGTGGACACTCTAATTTGGATGCCTTAAAGGGATCTTCAGAAGATCAAAGAAAGGAGAATGCCTCCAAAAGTATGGTATACTGGGAAAAAAATGTGACTTTACAGTTAGATATTACTTCCTGTTCTAAAACTCTAGAGCTGCATTACTCTGTTAATCAACCTCTCTTGTCCTTGGGTTCTTAATTATAAAATGGTAATAAAATAAGAATGAAACTAATTCCTGAGAAGGTATTTAGCTCCAGAAAAGATGGTATGTTTTAGTTTCCTGAGAGGATAATTTCTTTCAGATAAGAAGGTGACCAAAAGAAAGGCAAGTGGCTTCATACTGCAAAAGGTCCAATTATCTCACCCAGCTCAAAATTCTTAATATTGCATATGTCTTTTATAATTTTCCCCAATACTTTCATATTTGCATCTAAGATTTATCCTGTTAGAGAGTCAGGAATATTCTTATTATACCCATATTGCAGACAAGAAAACTGAGGTTCAGAGAAATCCATGGATTTGCCAAAGTTCCCATAATTAGTAAGCGCTAGACCTAGTACCTAAATCTAAATCTCTTGAGACCTGGTCCAGGACTTTTCCCCAATACACCAGGATGTTCCTGCTTCTATTAAGTGAAGAGATGGGAAATAGAGCCTCAGGATTAAGCTGATCATGTAATACTGAATCTCATTTCAGGGCGAGATATCACACTGATTTGAAAGGAAACATTTAGAAAAATATTTAAAAGTGTGTTTGGTTGTTTGATATGCCTCACTTTATTTTTTGACACAATCGAGGTGTTGAGTACAATTCTGGAAGCAGTTAAAGGATAAAATCACGAACCTCTCATTATTCGCATATAGCTTACATACTTTATGGCTATTGCAAAACAAATGTCCAATTCTGTAATTGTTTTCCTCTGACTACTAGACACACCTCAGAATTTTTCCTTCAACCTTCTATTTAGTGAGAGCATTATGCTCTGGGGGTGCTGATATTATATACAAAGTGAAATTAATATTTTCAATGTAAAAAATAGCACATAAGCTATTTCAAAAGCAAATAAAAAGTAAATTGTAGACAAATTATTTTTTAGGATTATTCATCACTGCCTTTTTTGATTGATATCACAAGAAAGATGGAATTAATTCCAGAAACCTTGGTGTTAAAGTTAGAACTTTGCTAGTTCTTCAATGACAAAGGAAAGGGAAAAAAACAGATGTTCCAGGCTAATGGGAGTGGCACATGCCTCTCCAAGGGGGTGGGGTGGGACGAGGTCAGGAAAGCAACCACCCACTTGGCTGCAGGATCAACCCAAATAGCTCTGATGAAACAGAAGTTCATCAGAAAATGCTAGATTAAAAGAGTAGAAAGAAATGCATGTATTTTGCCTGATATGGGAGAATGATTAGAAGGAAGGTTGGAATCCATACGGAACAAATTTAGACATATTTATAGATTTCTTTTTTTAAATTAGAGAATTTGTGGGTTTACAGAATAGTAATGCATAAAATACGCGATTCTCATACGTCTTTTTAAATAGCAGTTTTATTGAGATATAATTCACATACCCACATACATACAATTTACAAAGCTAAAGTGTACAAGTTAAAGGTTTTTAGTATATTCACAGAGTTATGAAACTATCACCACAATCACTTTTAAAGCATTTTTATCACTTCAAAAAGAAACCTCATACCATTAGAAGGCACTCCACATTCCCCCCAAAGCCGACCAGTCCTAGGCAACGAATAATTACTTTTGGTCACTGTAGATCTGCTCATTCTAGACACTTCATGTAAATGAAATCATAAAATATATGGTCTTTTGTGTCCAGCTTCTTGCACTTAGCATAATATTTTTAAGGTTCATTCGTGTTGTAGCATGTATCAGTACTTTGTTTTTTTTCTGAATAATATTCCATCATAATAATGTTATCTATTTATCAGTTGATGGAGATTTTGGTTGTTTCCACTTTTTGGTTATTATGAAAAATACTGCTATGAACATTGTGTACAAGTTTTTGTGTAGACATATGTTGGTCATAAGGTAGCTGAATGTTTAACCTCTTGAGGAACTGCCAGACTGTTTTCCAAAGTGGTTGTATCATTTTACATTCCTGCCAGCAGGGTAAGAGGGTTCCAATTTCTTCACATCATTGCCAACACTTGTTTTTAACTGTATTTTTAAATTATAGCTTTCCTAGTGCATGTGAAGTGGTGTATCACTGATTTGCACTCTGGTGGATGATTAAGATTTCATTTTGTCCAGATGTTAACTTATATACATGCCATTCAAGGAACATTACTGGACTTTTTAAATGCACATTTAAATAATTTTATTGAACAATATTTTCTCCACTTATAAAAGTTCTTAGTTCATTTCATATAATTAATATTCCATAGGGACCTCTTTCCTCTGGATTTACTACTTGCCACTTGTTATAGTGTTTTCCTTATTGGTTATCTCTTTTCTGGAGGTGGGCATTGAACTGAGGTCCTGTGCTCCTGTTTCATCTAGTTACTTGGGGAGTTTTCCCCCACTTCCATCAATAGGACAAACAAAATAACATCCCTAGATTCTTCTGGTGGATATTCAGAGGCTTACCAAGGGCAATGCGCAAAAATTAGTTTTAAGGCAATCAGTAGTTGGACTTCCATATGTACTCTTTATAAAAATTGATTTGCCAGATAAGTCATCTGTGGTTTTCCTTTTCCACCTCCCCTTTCACAATTGCTCATTTTCCATTTTATACCAAAGAAGTACAGACCTCTCAGCCACCCTGAACTTAACCACTTTGCAGTGCTTAGTGGTGGAAAAGCCTCTGGCGGGGTGGGTGGAGTGGGTGAATGGGTGCCTGGGTGAGTAGATGAGTGAGGGGCAGGGCAAAGGAGGAATTCAAAATATTGGTGTCAGCAAAAGCTACTTCAATCAAGACACCATAAACACTATCCTTAATCCATCTCATTAAGATACATGTTTCTAATATATTTTCGTTTATGTTTAGTAATTATTCATGAAAATCTGTGAAATATTTATATTGTTTTGATCAATTGTGTACTGCTAATAATTTTAATCATCATCATTATTGTTATATACTACCATGATTGTAACAGTACCTCACTCCAGAAGAAAATTTGTAATTCTTAGGTGCGTTAGATCATAGGCAAGTAAGCGGACACGGCGGCCTCCATGGCGGTCTACATGGCACCATGCTATGCAGCTGCGTCGGGCCTGTCCCGTAGTTTACGAGCCGCCAGGGCGCTTCTCCCTGCGCCAGTTTCTGCGGCCCGGATTCGCAAGGGGCTATGTCCACCGCAGAGCACATGACCTTCCCGCCTGGCGAGTTCCAGCCGCCGCCGAAACCCGCCATCCTGGACAAGCGCCACGCCCCCCACCCAGGCCCCCGCCCCCCGGCCAGGATAGAAGGTTCTTGAGTCCTGCCTGAATTCATTCCTCCAAGGGGAAGAACAGATCCTCTGAAATTTCAAATAGAAAGAAAAGATACGTTAGAAAGGAGAAGAGTACTCCACATTTCAGAGTTCTGTGTTGGAAGCAAACTCCATGTTACTCCAGGCGACCTATGTGCTAATGGAAAAATCAGCCAGTTTCTGGGGATTTGCATCCAGAGATCAGGAAAAAGACGTGGAGCTACTTTTATCCTTAGGAATACTATAGAAGGACAAGGTGTTGAGATTTGCTTTCAACTTTATAATCCTCAAATTCAGGAGAACCAAGTGATCAAATTATTGAAACGGCTGGATGATCGCTTTTTATACTTCGGAGATGCCCTTCCTGCGTACAGCACTTTTAATATTAATATGAAGCTGGTAGCACAAGATCCTACCCAAGAAGTTCCTGTTAATAAGCTGAAAGTAAAAATGAAGCCTAAGCTCTGATCCAAACGCTGGGGACGTCCAAATTTTAATGTTAAAGGAATCCAATTTGAACAAATGAAAGCAGCTCAGGAGTGGGCTCAGCCATGGCTTGAGTTTGATATGATGAGTGAATATGATCCTTCAAAAATTGAAGCCGCAATATGGGATGAAATTAAAGCGTCAGAAAAGTCCTAATCCTGAGACTATAAGTTGGTAACTTGCAGAGGATATTCTGATTCTAAGAGTATTTATATTGAGACCAATTTAACTTCATTTATAAGGACATAATTATTAAATTAACTTAGAATTCATTAAAAAAATCACAGGCAATAAAAATTTCAATTCATAGACATATTTTTTTGTAACAGAGAAATATGAGAAGGTGATCAAAATACTTTCAAGCATCAAAATATATTACTTTAAAATCATATTCTGTAGATTCTGCAGAAGTCAAATGGAAATACCATTTCAAGGAGAAAAAGGACTAAGACAAGTTTGCAAAAAATAAAGAAAATCTTGTCATGTATTTCTCATCTATTTTTTATAATAGATGATGATGGCATGAAATTGATATGTTATTTCTATTCCATTGGTTACATATAAAAGAGTAATCTAGTATTTTAATATTCTGGAAATGACATTTTTTGCAGTTATTCCAACTGGGGTAAATAATTTTATATGTCATTCTAGAAGTTTACAAAAGGATGCATACTTTTTCCAAACTCTTTCAAGGAGTACTGAGGGGTAAAAAGAACATTGCTAAGGATCGAGGCAGTGTGCTTTGGGACACGTCAGGCTTATCTTTTGCAGTTCATTTTTCCCTCTCTTGCTGTCTAGGGTATTAATTTTGACCCTAACTTTCTCTGAAAAATCTGGGCTTTTGGGGGCAAAGTTGCAAATAAAATCCACAGGTGTCCAGTCTCTAAGCATATCCTGCTTATGTAAGTTATCTGCCCAGATACTCCTCAATGATTCCAGTGAGTTGGGAACCAAGTCTGCTTTTCAAGACCTTCTGAGAATGCCCTTGATTACCCTCTCAGAAAGATTTTCATTATTTTTCACACGTTTTTAGTGAATATGTTAAAGGCATTAAAATATATTTTCAAGTTAAGAGAAGAAAACTTTGTTA
Source organism: Cabassous unicinctus (assembly GCA_029593785.1). NCBI lineage: Eukaryota > Metazoa > Chordata > Mammalia > Cingulata > Chlamyphoridae > Cabassous > Cabassous unicinctus. The sequence goes on from JAQZBX010039586.1 coordinate 6,811, forward strand.
TGTCGGAAAAGTGGATTCGTTTAAATGCCATTAAACATAAGAGCATTGCAAGTTAAGTATATTGCAATGTTTGTTTTGGCAGTTGAGAAGCAAAGCTTTAACTGCGGGTAGGATTTTCATCTTTTCAAGCCAAATATGGTCAGTTTCTAACTTTTAACAATGTCCATCCATATATAGTTTCTGTTTATAGTCTGACTTGTAGTTATCCGTCATGCGACTCACTCCTACATGTGGCAGAGTGGGGTTTTCTTGCCCTTGACCCTTTCTTGTGATTTGGTGCTTCCCTTTCCCCCATTGGGGCCCAGGATCCTGATAAATTAGTCTAAAAGGAGGGGATCTTTGATAAGATGAAGAAAGGAAACAGGGAACCTGTGTGCATTCAGGGTCCTGAAAGGAAATGGATGGGGTAATTGAGGAGCGTGTAATGAGGAATTCTTTAAAGAGTGTGGGAGGGAGGACAACAGCAAAGAGACCCATTATCAATAGTAGGCCTAGAAGGCAGGAGAAGGGCTGGTAACCAGAACGCAGAAGCCTCTTGAGGGTACAGCCTTTGGAAGAAGACTCCAGCCACTGGTGGGCCCCGGGGGAATAAAACCCAGATTAATTCTCTTCCCAGCCTCATTGCCTCCAATTGGCCAATTGACCTGGAAAACAGGCAAGGGCGCACTTGACGCAGTCCATAATGCAGCTTCCTGGGGCACAGAGGAGGGTGGGGAACAATGGAGAGTATATTTGCAGAACATGTGGGAAATACCCAGTTCGATGAGGAGAACATCCTGAAGCTTGAAGAAATGGTCAGTGAAAGAGAAAGTGGTATTTTGTAGCTGAATTGTTCCCAGGTTTCTAAAGGAGTTGAGTAGTCTGGAGGCCCTAAAGCTACCCTCCTCTACAGAACATATGCATATTTGCTCTGAGAGCCAAGACCTTGGGGAAGTTACAGGGACAAAAAGAACTTTTAAGGAAGACATAATACGAACTGATAAGGAAAATGACAGAAAAGGAAATGAACTGGGTAGTTCCATTTCTCTGGGCTTTGCCTAATCATCCAATAGCAATATTTTCTTTCTTACAATGAATTGTTCCTCCCTACCTTTCCAAACATTAGAGGCATGACTGAGAAATCATACACTCACAAATATTTACATATAATATATGAGAATGCATTTTCTGAACATTGTTAATGAATTCTTATTGAATGTTCACTTAAAAATACAGGTTTTATTTCAAACAATGTTTAAAAATAATTCTTATATCTCTATTACTTCAGCATCTTATGCCATAGATGCCATAGTGTCAAAACTATGTAATCCAAAACCACATTTAAATTGTTTGATTTTATTCATGCAACTTTGTTAAACTTTCAGCACTATTTCAACATACATAAAATAACAAATGGATAATACTGAAAATAAAGAGCAAGAAAGGAAGTGTATCTATAGATATCATTGAAAAAGGGTAAAGGTTAATATAAGGAATTTATTTATTCTTGAATAAATATATGTTCCACACTTTTTATTTCTTCGGGAAAATATATTAAATAGAAGTAGAAGGTACTGAGTGCTAAGAAGGCTGTCTAGTTTAGAATATTTGAATATTCTATCTCCATGAAAGGAGAGAGAAACAGAGGGTTTATCTGTGAGGCTTATGCTACAGACCTGTTGTCCAGTGGGAAGGTGTGAGTAACAAGATGTAATGGAGAAGCAGGAGTTTCCTCTATTGGACAGTTGGTAGAAGACTTATTATTTCAAAAGCAGAGTATCTGCTGAAAATTCATTTTGGAGATGAAAGTGTATGTTTTGAGGGAAGCAACTAATCTGGTCTTAATTTAAACAATAAAAAAGAACAAGTTCATAACTTGGATGAAGCAGGTACCTTAGTTGCACATCTTGGACTCATAGAAGCAAAACATTTGTTTATTAGGAAAGCAGATTACAGGAAAGAGAAACTGACTAGGAACAGATAGACACAATAAAATATCATAATGAAATTTCCAAAGAGGAGAAACCTAGTTAAACCAATGTTTCTTGCACATTGAATTATGATACCTTAGCAAATATGTCTGCACTAAATGGAATAAAAGGAATGTGACCAAAGACAAATGAAAGGCTAGAGATAAAACAAAATGAAGACTGAGAACACAGTTAGGGATGAAATAAAAAGTAGAGATAAGCAGGAGGGGTTTAAAGCTGAATTTGATGCAATATGATCAACAAAGATTAAATAATCTCCCTATTACCAAATTAACCACTGCTAGAGAAAAGTTGAACTGCCAGAATCCTGTCGTGCTTCTGTCTTGTCTATCAAGGAGCTTTATCAACAATATAGCCAAGAGGCTGCTGAAGCCCTTGATAAATGAAGAGAAAGTCTGGTGGTGAGAAAAGGAGTTTAAAAAATTGTTTATTCTTTTCATTGAGTTATAATTACATGCAGCAAAATGCACAGATCTCAAGGGTAGAGTTTTGTGGATCTTGACAAACATATATCTTAGTAACTATCACCCCAATCAAGATATAAAACACTCACCATCCTAGAATATTCCCTGTGCCCCTTCCAGTCAATTTCCATCTGTCTCCTGTCCTGAGAAAACAATATTTCTGATTTCTATCACTATACATTAGTCTGGCTAATTCTTGAACCTTACATAAATGGAATCCTACAGTTTGTGCTCCTTGTCTGCCTTCTTTTGCTTAATGTAATGTTTTTGAGAATTATCCATATTTTTATAATGAGAAGTGTTGTGTTTGAGTTACTGATCAAACTCCATGAGTGTGGGGATTTTGTCTTTGACCAATACCCCATTCCCAGTGCCTAGAGTAGAACCTGGCACATAGGAATTGCTCAGTTTCTCAACTGTAAAATGAAAATAAAAATAATTATACCCCATGTACATACTCAAAGGGATTTGTAAGCCACAAATGAGAAAGATTATCTTAAAATATACTTTGCAAACTCTATAGTACTTCCTATAGCTTTGGGGGTAAACAAAAAGAATTAATGTTCAAGTGTCTACGAGACATCTTTTCATATTAGGATACTTTATGTGGGAAAATTATTTAGGTCATAACTACTCTTTTTTTTTTAAACCACTCTTTAGTAAAGAATTCTGAGAGTTCATACTGGGTTAATATAGTAGGCAGAATAATGACATCCACAAAGATGTCGATATCCTAATCCTCAGAACCTATGAATATGTTACCTTACATGGCAAAAAGGGCTTTGCAGAGGTGATTCATTGAAGATGTGGAGATTATTCTGGATTAGCCATGTGGGACCAGTGCAATCACCAAAATGCTTCCAAGACAAGTAAGTCAGAGAAGAAGATGTGATGATGCAAGCTGGGGGTGGGGGTGGGGGTTGAGGGAGAGAAGTTTGAAAATGCTATACAGCTGATTTTGGTGATGGAGGAAGGGGACCATGAGCCATGGAATGCAGACAGCCTTTAGAAGCTGGAAAAGGCAAAAGGAACAGATTATCTCCTAGAGTCTCCAGAAGCAACACAGTCCTTTTGACCCTTGATTTTAGAACTTCTCACCTTCAGACTTATTAGAAAGTAAGTTTGTTTTAAGTCAAAGGCTGTGGTTATTTGTACACCAGCAATGGGAAACCAATCTGGCTAATGAAGAACACTGTTGAGTGGATTGGAGCTGAGAGACATAGACTGACTCTAGACCTAGGAATGCACTAGTTTGGGTCCTGGCACCAAGATGGGATCAGTCTGCAAGAGTTTCTTTTGGAGAAATGCCTGTAGTGGAAAACGGAGAGGGATTTGTACGGACTGGGGAAAATCATCGACCTCAATGGAAAGTGAAAGAGAAAAGGAAGGCAGGAGAGTTGGTTTGAAGAGTCTCAGACTGCAGGATAAAGATAAAGTTTTGGCCAGGTCAAAGTCACCCATCAGATAAGTCCTGAGTATCACAGGGATGGGCCTGCTTTAGTACCCCTGCCATGCTTAGTCATCAGCTGGGGACAGATGAAGCCTGGCCTCAGCAGGAACCCAGGCGGATTCTGAGAGCAGCAGTTATGGCCTGCCTGTTGATTATGCTTCCTGCAGCAGGAGATCTGAGCTGTGCATTTTCACTGCCACCATAACAGGCCTTTGGTGTGGATGGGATTAGAGGCAGTATTCAAGTTACATTGTCAATGCTATGAGGAAAACTCAGTTTAATATAGTTAGTCAATTCTGAGAAGTGGGGTAGAGAAATAGTGAATTAATAAAAAAGATTGGCAATCTGGAAGCTTGGGTTAAGAAAGGGGCAGTCTTCCAGGGGTTGAAATAAGTGAAATAGGGAGTGCCTGGAAGACATTCATGCTTTATGCTGAGTGACATTAGTTGACAATGAGTTGTGGAATATATTTAATTATATAGAATTTGAATCTTCAGGCATTTTTCAATGTGGAAAAATGATTGTGTGCTTAAAAATGGTTGATGGAATGTATTGTGCTAGAATCTGGAGAAAGAGCATCAGAAGAGAATTAAAAAGGGGAAAGGTCGCAAATCCATCCCATTGGAATGAGAAAAGAGCTAAGTGGAAGCTTGGTGGTGAGAAGTCCTGAAAAGTTTTTTCCTCCTTCCGTCCTTTTCTCTCTCCCTTCCTCTCTCCCTCCCTCCCCTCCCTCTCTCTCTCTCTCTCTTTCCTTCTTCTAAGTCCTACTAGCATCCACATATACTTACTAAGCTATATTTTCCTAAAAATCTGTCCAGATTCCTGTGCTTTTATATTATTTGCTGACATTTACACTTATGAAAGAAAGAATCTTGAAATTATTCTCAAATCAAGTGTGATCATGTATCTTTGTGACATTTATATACTCTACAGTTGAGATAAATGATTCTATATGGCAAGTTCATCTAGTATATCCAGTAAATGGGGATTTGAAGACTTTCAGGGGATTTCACAGTTTTACTCTTGCCCTACCAGTTCTTCGTGATTTGAGAATAATTGTGTCTATGACCTTTTTTTCCACAATCCAATCCATTATATTACATTATTATTAGTTTTTAGCATGAATGTACTGAACTTACTCACAATTAAGAAGAAATACAGTATAATACATTCCCATTTTCTTGATTTGCTTAAATGTGTTGGTAAAAAACGAGTATATTTCATTAGAAGTTACTATTTAACAAGTAATGGCTAACTTTAACAGAAGAGCTATTATTAAAAAGATTCTTATGAATTGTACATTTTCTATAAGCAGTGTAAATATTTCTGCAAAGTAGATGTTAGATGTTCTCCATATTTTATGTGGCCCAATAGACTTTGGTTTTTATCCACTTTAATAACTGGCATTGTAGAATTTATTATATGTTTTTTCAGAAATTATTTTCTTTTTTTCATGACAGTTTTTCCACGTTTTTTGTCTTCTAACTTGCTTATTCTTTAACTCATTATAATCTCTTATTAAAATGAGATCTTATTGAACATCTAAACTTTTTACTTTCTTAAAGCGTTTTAAGATGGTAATTATTTTAGGATATTTAAAAATCCTGGGACTTTTGAAAATATTAAAAGGATTTTAAAAAAGAAAATGTATGTATCATTTAATGTGAAATATGAAGGCACCATTTTTATGGCTTCTGAAATCTCAGTGAGTATTTAATGCCCTATTGAAAAGCATGTTTGCTGTCTGGATTGGGATTCATGTGTTTCTAAAATATAAAACATCTACAGCCTCCCAACCACCATTTTGCCACCTACCTCTAAGATTGGTTGGGGGCAGGGGCCACTGGAAATTGGGCAAGCAGGAGGATGGAAGGTACAGTATGGCATATGTTCTCAGCTTGGCTCTTTGGACTGGAACTAGGGATTCAAAGAGAAGAGCTAGAACTTGGAAGAACTTTTTCCATGAAAGACTTTGTAAAACTTTAAACATACTAGAACTATTTGGGGCCCATTATCCTTGACTTTTCACGGAGTCCACTCCTGTTCTTGAATCCCAGGGCTTGGAGAGCTTCAGGATTTGACACCCTTGGCACAGATATTGGGTTATGAATACCATCAGTGAGAACAGTTGTAAGAGTCTTCAGTAAAGCTTAATGAAATGGGGAGGGAGAGGATGTTGGATGCCACATATTGACTGTAGCTGGTAGAGATTGGATAAATGAGAACATTACTGGAACCTCTTTGGGAATACTAAAAATAGCTAGAGAACACTTTGAATAGGCTAGCATTTTTAACAGAGCCATCACAATTTGGAATTGTATACGTATGTATATAAACACTGGTGAAACAAAATAAGAATTGGATTATACTATTATAATAAGTGTATATGCATATATATATAATAAAAAAATTGTGAATTTCTTTGAAATAATAGGGTTATTATAAAGTAACAACATTGCATTAATTTAAAATGGTTAAATTTGTTGTCTAAGATGCACTAAGATGTATGGGACCTTTGAGCTTAGTGTTTAGTCAGAGGTGGCTGACCACAATCAGTTATAACATGACAGTAAATGCCTTTGTTGAAACATTCTGGATGTAATTACAAAACATTGCTTCAGGTAGCTATTTCTGAAAGGAGTTACCATATAAACTCCACCTATTCTGAATCTATACTCACCATACAGTCCCCCCTCAGGAATAAATCCTGTAGCAAGGCTGTGTTTTAAAAAAGTGTCAGACAGGCCCTAACCTCCCAAAGTAAACAATTTAGACAACTCATAAAAAATAATAACAACTGTTTGCATTGATTGGAGAAAAAGCACCATAGGACTGTGATCCTTGAGAGATCTTCTTGGTTTTCTGCTTAAACTCAATTTCTGACCATGGGCACAGGGAGGGAAACCCAAACAGAGCTTGAAAATCTTTCTGAGTTGAGAATAGGGAGCTCAGAATTTAGGGAACTAGAGCACCTGGATGTTACGGGACAGAATTCAGGAAGGGGAGGCATGCTGCAGGAGAAAAACTCTATACCTATGCATGAGGTGTCCTTTGGTCTTTGTTGAGTACTAGGTTGCACAGATGCAGAATAAAACTCCACAAAGATGGACAAAGGATGACCATAGAGTAATAAGCTAAAGTATTTTCAGAGCTCACAAAGGGCAAGAAAACATTTGAGCTCTGATCATCCAGAGAGAGAGTCCTTGATGATCATCTGGAAATTCAGTGTAGACCCGAAAGTGTTCCTTCCTTATAAACATGACTGAACTATCACTGGAGTGAAGGCCACTGTAGACCCACAAGAGCAAAGTGTTAAATAAGCTCTAAAGTGATGAAACTGATCTGCAAGTTAGAAAAGTTTTTCAAGGAAGAAGACAACATTCAAACCCCTTGGAACAAATCCGGCATTCACTAAAAAATTATAAAGATGCCAAGAAGGAAAATGTGACCTATAACTAGGATGCAAATCAGTCAATAGAAAAAAAAACAACAACTCAGAAATGACAGCAATATTGGAATTAGCAGGCAGAGATGTTAAAATAGATATTATCATTATTTTAAATATATAAATAAAACATGAAAACTGGAGAGAAATGGAAATTATCAAAAAGAACCAAATGGACTTTATTGGAATGAAAAAATACAATATATGAAAACATTTTCTTGGATTGGATTAACAACATACTGGACATTGTAGAAGACCAGAAAACTTGACTACATTGTTATAAATTTTATCCAAAATGAAGCATAGAGAGAAAAAACTGAAAAAAAAAAAAATGAATGGAATATCTGTGACCTGTAAGGCTATATTAAATGCACTGATATATATGTAATTAGAGTCCCAGAAGCAAAGGATAGTGAAAGGACTAAAAAGTATGTGTAGAAATGGTAGCCTAAGATTTTCCAAATTTGATGAAAATGTAAACCCCCAGATTCCAGAAGCTAAATGGTCCAAAGTAAGATAAAAACACACATGCTCAAACAAATACATCAAAGCACATCAAAATAAAATTTCTGAGCGCCAGTGAAAAAAAGACAGATATAAGAGAAATAAAGGTTAAAGTTACAGCATATTTCTTTTCTGTAATTATATAAGCCAGTGGACAATGGAATATCTTTAAAATGCTGAAAGAAAAATGCTCTTAATCTAAAACTCTAAAAACAGCAAAATTAATTCCAAAAAATAAGGCAAAATAAAGATATTTTTAAGGAACAAAATTAAAAAATATGTTTTCAGCAGATCTGAACCACAAGAAATGTTACAGGAAGTTCTTCAGCTGGAGAGGAATAATACCAAATAGAAATGTGCATCTACACAAAGGAGTGAAGAACACTGGCAATGCTAAATATGTGATTAAATATAAAGACCTTTCTTTGTAATTTTTAGTATCTTTTAAAACATTTGATCACTCTAGTAAAAATAATAACAATATATTTTGGGGCATTATATGCGGAAGTAAAATGTATGACAATAAAAGCACAAAGCAGAGGAGGAAGAAACAAAAGAAGATATGCAAATGGCCAGGAGGTAGAACAATTGGAAATATCATATATTGATTTTGGGAATGTAAATGGTATAGTCACTTTGGAAAGCAGCTTGGCAATTTCTTATAAAGTTTAAAATACCCTTACCATATGCTCTAGAAATTCTACTCCTAGGTTTTTACCCAAGAGAACTGAAAAGTTAAGCTCACACAAACTTGCACATACAACTTTATTCATAATAGCCAGAAAATGGAAACAATACAGGTATCCATCAACAGGTGATGGATAAGCAAATTGGAGTGTATTGGTGATGGATACTGTATGATTCCATTTATATGAAACCATAGAAAAGACAAATTTAATCTAGAGTGAAAGGTTGCTTGGGGCCAAGGTGGGAGGTGTCATTAACTGAGAAAGGCTGCAAGAGAATTTTCAGAGGTGATGTACATGGATCTTGTGATGGTTACATGGTATACACAATTGTCAAAACTCATTGACATGTGCACTTAAAATGGGTGCATTTTCCGAGATCAGACGAGATCGGGCGCGTTGACGTTGGTATGGCCATAGACAAAATGGGTGCATTTTATGTACATAAATTGTACCTCAATAAAGCTGATGAAAAATAAGTCATCAATAAAACAGAAAGGAAAATAATTTATTTCTATTTGGCTGAAGAGTAGAAACTCTTTGAAGAGTCCTGTGGTAGGGATGGCCAGGCCTGCTTTAGGCATGTTTATTGCAAGAAACAGGATGAAAAAATATGTAATTATGGCAAAGAAAGGATTTGTATCCACTCACTAATTTGTATCCTTTAGCTTGTATAGCCTATTATTGCTTGTTTGAAGTGAAAGCATCCTTAAATCAATTTGGCATGGTCGTTCTTGCTCATCTTAGAAACATGTTCAGTCTTTTATCATCTGTTTTAATTCAAGTGCCTATTTCAATCACTTAAATTAAAACAAATTATTCTGTGAGTTTAAAATAACATAAGCACAAGCACAGATTTAGTGGTATAAATAAAAAATGGAATCCTAAAACGGTAAATACCTAGAACTTACTTTGTCTAATATTTGAGGCCAACAAAGACGAGATGGCTGTCCAAAATCACAAAACTAGTAAGGGGTTAGGCCTTGACTTTTAAGCTGAAATTTCCACTTTTAATTGATAATAAATTTAAAAATATACCCCCTCCCTGTTTCTTCCTTTTTTTTCTTTCTTTTATTCTTTTTTGTTGTTGTTGTTACTTTCTTTTTTTTTTCTCCCCTCCCTGTTTCTTGTCACTCTGTCCTTGTGCCTTTTGCTCCTGTGTCTCCCTAGATGAGGCTATTTGTCTTTCTCATGCTTGTCTTTCCTGTTCCCATCTCTGTGCCTTCGTGACTTTACTCTCTCATCTGTAACATCCTTCTGATTATGAGCAAAGTTGAAGGTAAAGTTGCAATGGTGTTAGAATATACAATGTGTTTCTGTTTCTTAAATGGCTTATTTGAGGTTTTATAAAAAATATATTAATATATAATAAAATATGCTCCCTTGTATCATCTTTACCTTAACCTTTATGCCCATAATTCCCTTTGAATACTTTCTTAGACTCCATCTACTCCAAGAAACTATTTCTAACCCATAGTTGGTGTTTCCTCTATCCTTAATATCTATTTTGAAATTTATGTTTTATTTGCATTAGTTTTTATATAAGCAGTTATGTCATAAACTATATATGAAATGCTTTTAGCAAGTTCATTATTCAGTGTCTTACGGGAACTTCTATTGTAAACAAGAATTATTTGTTGGTTTGACTTGAGGTCTATGAAGTGTGATTATAATTCAATGACTGTTAAAAAATGCTCTTACATTTTATAGTCATGTTTGGATTCTGCACTTGATTTGCCTATCAAGGACTCATGCTCAGTCAAAATTTTCGTAAAAACGAAATTTCAGTAAAATACAGGTCTTATTTAATTTAACAAGTTCTTTTTTATAGTACAATAGAAACCAGACCCTAATTAGTATATTTTTTCTTTAGATGTCCCCTTTGCACACAAATCCATTTAAAATTCTTTGTATTTATGTAGACCTGTCTTATCTCCTGTGAAGCACATCTTTAATTTCTTTTGAATTATATTGCTTATTGAAGGAAGGAAGGAAAGAAATGACAGCTCCATATTCAGTATTCTCTCTGGCTTCTTTATAAGTAGGAAAACAAAATCTAAATCCAGAGGCATGTGTCAGTGAAAGATTCAGATAACATGCCCATGTATATTTAATCAAAATATGCTGTTTACTTTTATTCTCAATCTGTAGTGTGCATTAGTTTTATCCAGAGAATTCAGAGAGAGCAGATCAATCATCTAAAGAAGTTTTTCTAGCCACTTCTTTCCACCCTTCTAAAACCTACTAGATGCAATCCTGGAGATTCTTGTACCAGCGTAGGCAGTTCTTCATGCAGTCTTGTTCTACATATTATTTACCATGAATTTGTTCTTCTATGTAACTGTGGCAATGTAACATTTTCTGTGTTAAAAGACACATTAAGGTTAGTTTGAATACTGGCCAAATTCCTCATTTCCCCCGTGAATCCATTTCCTCTCCCACACTTCTCACGTGAATGAATGGGATTCCCATTCACACAGTTGCCTAGCTGGAAACCAATCTTCTCCCTCTTCCTTGTTCCTCAGACAGGTGGCGAGGTGGTGATGAAGGTCATGAGGTTGACAATGGATAAGTAAACCTTCCCAGTCTCCTCCTTCCCACTCAACCCTAATCTACCTTGGAAGGAGGATCCTTTCTTCGTGCTATTCACTTACTACATCTTTGTTGTGATGCTCAAGATAACAGAGGAAGAGGCTAATTCAGGAGGCTAAATTCATTTTCATGAGCAAAAAAAAAAAGGGAAAATAAGAGTGAGGAGCAAAATCAGAAACGGCCTGTGGGGCTGGACAGAAAGAGAAGGAAAGATTTAAGCTGCTGCTGCAATTGGCAGAACCTGGAAAATGTAGTAATATTTAAAGAGGGTTTTAGGGAACTATGCTATATAAAAGCCATATAAACTCTTCTTAAATAATCCACAGAAATCTTCAGTAAAGACCTAATAAACTTTTTGTTTTGTAGCTTCCCCCTAGCTTTTTTTTTTTTTTAATAGTTTACTTTACTTATTTTGCTTGTTTCTTTTTTTTATTTTATTTTTAAAGAAGCTTTAGATTACATAAATGTTGCATTGAAAATATAGGGGATTCCCATATACCGCACCTCCTTCCCCTCCCACACTTTTCCCCATTAACAACGTCTTTCATTAGTGTGGTACATTTGTTACAACTGATGAACACATTTTGAAGCATTGCTACTAACCATGGTGTTTACATTATGGTTTACACTTTGCACCGCACAATTTTATAGGTTTTGACAAAATGTATAATGGCCCGTATCCATCATTGCAATGTCATGTGGATCAATTCCAATGTCCTAAAAATACTCTTAAATTCCACCTATTCTTCCCTCTCCCTCCCCTCAGAACCTCTGGTGACCTTTATATCAATGCTACATGTTCTTCCATTGCTAGAATAATAATAAGTCTACTTTACCCATATTTGCATACCCCCCTTATGTTTGTTCATTCTTCAATCTTGAGGATTTTGGGATGGTGATGCCCACTCTGCTTTCAATTGAAAGGGTACTTAGATCCCATGGGGCAGATGGATAGAACTGTCTCACTTGCAATTGTAGATACTCTCTGGTTTTTGGGATGGGTGTTGTCCATCATCATCCTTTTGTTAGTTGTCTTTGGTGATTCTGATGACCTGGAGAGTAGGTGTTGGCTGCAACTCTGCAGAAATTCAGAGCTCAACCAGCATATGATTAGCTGGAAGATTTAAGCCTCTGGGGCACATATTTAATTACCATGCTAATTATAGGTTCAAATTAAAGGACTGAAGAACCATGTATAGGAAAATTGTAAATGAGTCTAACAGAGATTACGCTTGTGCACGTCTGAGGAAGATCATACTGATTGTTCACAGTAAACAGTACCTCAAGCAGGGGGGCTCCCGAGGATCTCTAGAGACATCTAGACACTAAAGGCAGGGCAGACAACCCCAGGAATTTGGCACCCTATCAGTGGGACTTACCTTGTAATATATGATAACCTATATATTTTTTTTATTAGCAAAGTTGTTTTACAGAAAAATCATGTGGAAAATACAGAGTTCCCATATATGCCCCCTCCCATTATAAACACATTGCATTAGTGTGGTACCTTTGCTTTAATTCATAAAAGAATATTATTATAATTGCACTATTAATTCAAGTCCTTAGTTTACATTAGGGTTCTCTGTGTTATACAGTCCTATGATTTTTTTTTTTTAAAGATTTGTTCTCGTAATGTATATATTACCTAATAATTTGGTGCTGTTAATTACATTCACAGTGCTGAGCTACCATCACATATTTACTTTTAAAGAATTTTAAAATTGAAACTGTGTCTTTTCTTTGTAGCTCTCCATCATTATTTATATAAATTCCAAAATCCTTGCCTTTGCATATAAGGCCATAGTTTATACTCTATTCTTCACTTAACTCTTTAGTTTCAGTTTGTGTGTCTCCCCTAAGACATACCAGTGCCACTCAAATGTTCATGAAAGCTTTAAGTCTTTTGGATTCCTTTACAAACTATTTCTACTGCCTTGAAAATATCATTTTTAGTAGTTGCTCAGAATTCTGTTATGTAAATGTAACAAGAATTTACTTGATTGACTTTGCTCTAAAAAAGACAGTGCAGATTTAAATGTTTGCTAAATGTTTCTCCACTGCCCTTCAAAAGGATTTTAACCAATTTATGCTTAAATATACAGTGCATGAAAGTTTCCTCTTACAATCTCCCCTTCTTCAAAATTAAGCATTTAAAAAATATTATGCCAATATATAAGAAAAAATTCTCATTATCATTTTGATTTATAGACACTAATAATATAAAGCACATTTAATAAGTAATTAGCACTTTTAAATTTTTATTTTTTATATTACCTGTTTATTCCTCTTGGAGTATTTGTTTTTTTCTAATTATTTTTTGAAAATGATTTGTGTGTTATGGATAATGGCCCTTTCTCATTTTGTTTCTCCCAGTTTGTCTTTTAAATTTGCTCATTTTTTTAAATAGAAATATTTAATTTTGCCCAATTTAATAATTTTTTTCTTTATGAGTTTCTGGATTTGATATCTATTAGCTTGCATAAGCAATTTATTTTTTAGGGACCATTATTGCTATTTATAAATGATTTTTTTTTTTTTTTTGCTTTTCAACAAATATACTTAAAATTTTAAGTATTTATTTTGTTACTATCAAGAACCTGGTTTATCCAGAACCTTTTCATTCTATTATCATTGATTAGGACTTCTTAAAAGAAATAAAAATGTTAAAAATAGAAATATAAACAAAACCAAAATTCAGAAACTTGCTGAATGTTTTTAAACGCCATGGATATTCATCAACCTCCAAGCCTTAGCAGTAACGGTTATAGTATTCTTGTCAAATGTGATGGCATGTAGCGATAAAATTATTTAATTTCAGTTAACTCTTCAATTAGGTTTTATTTACTTTCTGGGGAGACCAAGTGGGTGATAACATTTTTTAACATGTGGTGTGACTAGTAAGGAAAATGTTTGTACTATTGGCATAAATTTACAGGTTAATGATAATTTGATTTCTTGTTTGAAGTGCCATCCTAAAAACAACAGCAAAAATAGAAGTAGAAAAGATTAAGCAAAGGCTTGGCTTCTCTATCTTCTATACACTGAAAAGGGAGAGGCAGCAGGAGAAAATACAGGCAGAAAGCAGGCTAAACGATATGTTACACATCCAAAAAGCATGAACTGGAAAACACATTAAATGAAAACAATGATTTCTCTGTCAGCCAAAGATGACAAATGGACCTGGAGGAAGTGAAATGCATTGTGTCCCATCCTTCCACCCTAGGTTTTTCTTAGAATTAAAGGAAACATTTTTTGCAAGTTATACCAATAGTAAAGAACCTTTATTTTTTCTACACACATACATTAAATATTTCTACATAACATTCATATTCATAGAATGCTATTATCTTAAACTTACTATTTTTTGTTTGTTTTTTAAGCAGTAGAGTTAGGAATTCTTATTTTTCATTATAGAATTTGTAGGTTTATTTTAAAAAGTCATGCAGAAAATACAGAGTTCTCATATACTCTTCTTACAGTTTTCTCTATTACTAACACTTGGCATTATTGTGGTAACTTTGTTACAATTGATGAAAGAATAATATAATTATACTATTAAGTGTAGTCCATAGTTTACATTAGAGTTCACTGTGTTGTACAGTCCTATGGTTTTTTAAAAAAAATTTATTCTAGTAATGTAAACACAACTTAAAATTTCCCCATTTAAGCACATTCAAATATATAATTCAATGCTGTTAATTACATTCACAATGTCGTGCTGCAATCACCACCATCCATTACCAAAACTTTTCCATCACCCCAAACAGAAAGTCTGTATCAATTAAGCATTAACTCCCCTTTCTATAGAATGCTATTAGCTTAAACTTATTTTGGTTTCATATGTGATGTTTGGTTCAAATAATAATTGACCTTTCTTTTCTCCATTTTCGCTAAGTAGATAAAATGAAGATTCACTAAAACATTTAAATATTTATTGTTTTCCTCTTATTTCATACATAGAAGAAGGTATATGCCTATGTGTGTGAATATAATAATTTTGCTCAAATTGACCAAATTTCCAGATTTTTATTAGAATTTAGGAAGATGGGCAAATTTGGAATGGGAACGGAATTAATGATGGTAGTTGCCAGGGTCTTTCTTCAAATGTCCATTGGGAATAAAGTGCTACTATATTTATGCCTGTGGGTAAGGTTGACCTTTCTGAGGCCGGGAATTAGAGACTGAAAATGATTATTGTGGACTGAGGCTTTCAGCAAGAACTCTTTTGAAATTTTAACAACTTATAGAATTCAAAATATGTGGAGATGATTATTTTAGAAGTCCGTGAATGTAGGTAAGAAAGATGGTCACTTGTTAGACATTTGACTCAGCATTTTTGATTTGTAGGTGATGATGTCCTGAGACCTGAAAACTTAATGTAAGCAAATAACTCAACTGACACATATGGGTAGTTTGAAATCTTTTGGTTTTTTTTTAAGCTGAAATATTACATTAGAAAATATTAGATGTGAATATTCTTGCTGTCCTGATTTTGTGATAATCAGGGTAGGTTAAACATTTGCTATATTAGAAACCATACATGTGTCCCCAGACCTAGTTTTTCTCCCTAAGTTTAGTTTTTAGAATGCTGGTGATAAACTAAGCCGGATTTATTATATGACCATACTGTATGGGAAAAGACTGTAACTCTAGGTATCTTTGGTCAACCTTAAGAGATATAGCAGGGGGATAGATGTGGCTCAAATGATTGAGTGTCTGTCACCCATAAGGAGGGACCTGGGTTCCGCCCCCAGGAACTCCCAGTAAAAATAAAAAAAGAAAAGTATAGAAGGCACATGGGTGACACCCCCCCAGGCTCCCAAATGATGACTTAAGAGGAGTGTGACACAAGAGAGAGCCAAGAGACAGTTTTTACAACTTTATGTTGGAATCATCCAGAGGCAGGCAAGATGTATCTGCAAAGGTGCTTAGATATTGTACAGAAAAATAACACTTGTCCACTAAAGGCTGAATACAACCTACATATTGAAACTACATTGCACATGACCTCCATTTGCTTTTATGGAGACAACCTCTCACTTTCAACATTCCATTTGATGTT
>JAQZBX010039587.1:0-22996 GCA_029593785.1 Cabassous unicinctus
CCCCCCCAACCAAGAAGAGCCCAAGATAGATGGCTTCACTGGTGAATTCTACCAAACATTCTGGAAAGAACTAACACCAATCCTGCTTTAACTCTTCCAAAAATAGAAGTAGAAAGAACATTGCTTAACTCATTCTATGATGTCAACATTACCCTAATACAAAAGTTAAACAAAGATGCCACAAGAAAGAAAAATTACAGACAGATCTCTCTAATGACCCTAGATACTAAAATCCTCAATAAAATACTTGCTAACCAAATACAACAACACATCAAACAATTTATACACAATGGCCAAGTGGGTTTCTTCCCTGGTATGCAAAGACGTTTCAACATATGAAAATAAATCAAAGTAATACACATAAACAGACTGAAATAAAAAATCACATGATCATCTCTATAGATGCAGAAAAAGCCTTTGACAAAATATAACACCCTTTCCTGATAAAAACACTGCAAAGGGTAGGAATACAAGGAAATTTCCTCAACATGTTAAAGGGGATAAATGAAAAACCCACAGCAATCATCATATACAATGGTAAAATCCTAAAAGTTTTCCCTCAAGATTGGGAACAAGACAAGAATGCCCACTATCACTGCTCCTATTTAACACTGTATTACAAGAAGTTGCTAAAGCACGTAGGCAAGAAAAAGATATACAAGTCATACAAATTGGAAAGGAAGAAGCAAAAGTTTCACTCTTTGCAGAAGGCATGATCTTATACATAGAAAGCCTAAAGAAATCTACAACAAATATTTTAGAGCTTATAAATGAGTTCAGTAAACTTGCTGTTGATAAAAATCAATGCACAAAACACAGCATCATTTCTGTACACCAATAATGAAGATTCTGCTGAAGAAATCAAGAAAAATATCCCATTTACAATAGCAACTTAAAGAATCAAATACCTAGGAATAAAAACTAAAATGTGAATGGCTTATACACAGAAAAGTACAAAGCACTGTTAAAGGAAATCAAAGAGAACTATATAAATGGAAGAATATTCCCTGTTCATGGGTGGGAAGACTATATATCACTATGATGTCTATCCTACCTAAACTTATCTACAGATTTAATGCAATTCCAATAAAAATCAACACAACATTTTTTACTGAATTTGAATAACTAACTACTAAATTTATTTGGAAGGACAAGAGGCCCCAAAAAGTTAAAAATTTATGTAAAAGAAAAAATTAAATTGGAGGACTCAAACGACCTGACTTTTAAACATACAATAAATCTACAGTGGTCAAAACAACAGGATATTGGCACAAGGATATACATACTGAACAATGGAATTGAATTGAGCGTTCTGATATAGATCCTCACATATGCAGTCATATGATATTCGAAAAGACCACCAAGGCACTTATCTGGGAGAGAATGGCCTCTTCAATAAATCGTTCTTTAAGAACTGGATGTCCATAACTAAAAGAATGAGAGAGGAATACCATCACGCAACTAATACAAAAATCAAATCAAGTTTGATCAAAGATCTAAATACAATAGCCAAGACCATAAAGACCTTGGAAGATATAGGGAAGCATCTACTGAACCTTGTAATAGGAAATGGTTTCATGAACTTCACACAAAAAGCACGAGCAATGAAGGAAAAAACAGATATATGGGACCTCCTCAAATTTAAATTATTTTGTACCTCAAAGGAGTGTGGCAAGAAAGTGAAAAGACAGCATACCCAAAGGGAAAAAATATTTGGTAACCATATATCTGATAAGAGCCTAATTTTCAGCATATATAAAAAAATCTTATATGTCAAAAATAAAAACACAACCCTGTTAAAAAATGGGTGAGTGATTTGAACAGACACTTCTCCAAAGAAGTAACACAAACACCTAAAAAGCACATGAAAATATGCTCAACATCACTAGCAAATCAAAACTACAATGAGATACTATCTTACACCCATTAGACTGGCTGCCACTAGAAAACCATAGAAGTACAAGTGTTGCTGAGGATATGGAAGAATTGGAACCCTCATCCACTGCTTTGAAGAATTTAGAGTGGTCCAGCGTTTGTGGAGGACAGTTTGGCAGTTCCTCAAAAACTAAATATAAACCTGCCATATGATCCAGTAATTCCACTGATCGATATATACCTATAAAGTTTAAAGAAAGTACATGAACAGATATATGCACACCAATGTTCATATTGGCAATATTCCCTTTTGTCAAAAATTGGAATCAACCCAGATGCCCACCAACAGCTGAATGGATAGACAAAATTTTGTTTATACATACAATGGAATATTACTCAGCTGTAAGAAGGAATACAGTACTAACACATGGGATAACATGGATGAATCTTGAGGACCTTATGTTGAATGAAGGAAGCCAGACCTTGAAGGACAAATATTACATGACATCTATGTTATGAATTAAGCAAATCAAGCAGACTCAGAGAGTGAGAGTCTGCAAGATAGGTTTACAGGAAATAGAAAGGGAGAATAAGGTTGTGAGCCAACGCCCATACAGGCAAAATATTGGATAATTTGGAAGTGAGTAATTGTGCAGTGAAGGTATATGACAGGAGCATAATGATATTATTGGGCTGGGCAGTGCAGGTTTGACAAGGGGGTAGGGTGGGGAGTGTGGTTTGGACAGTCCATGGAACTGGGGGAAGGGTTTTGGAAGGGAGCAGGAGAACACTGGGGATTGGTGGGTTTGTGGTTGAAATCACAATATAGGGAAAACTCTTTTGGCAAAATTGCAAGGAATGGTTACAGGTTCAGGGTTCTGGATTGGGGGGGCACTCAGGAAAAGGCACACCTGGAAGCTCTCTAGAGAATGTGTGAGAGATCATTTTGTCATAGTGTGTTGTAATAGTGCGTGGACTCCCAGAAAGTGAGTGGGAAGGAGTTGGACTCCCATCCTGGGGAGGCCTGATATGTTCTCAAACAGAGGGGTAGGTGTCTCTTTATAACATGGGCAGTTTCTAATAAGGGAGAACAGCCAACTGTGTCAAGCCCTCAGTGCTGTTGCTAGTAAATATGAATCTTGTCCTTCAGGACTGAAGCCTGGTTGTCATTGTCGGCCCTGATGGGAGGGGGAGGGAGGAATAGAATAGAAGGAAGAAGGGGTATTTAGGGAGCAATGGGAGTGTTCTGCATGATCTTGCAAGGTTGGATACAGGCTATTTTAAATTTCCGCAAAAATTTATTTGTGTATGGTCTAAAATGTATACATTAATGTTAACCATTCACCATGGTGAGTAGCTATGTTTCCATTTTTGTACATCATTTGTAACAAATGAATCATCCACACATAAAAGGTTTATTAATATGGGAAGGGGGAAAATGGGGAGGATGTTAGAGTTATGGGAGTCCCCTATATTCTGTATGTGACTTTACTATTGCTTAAATCTTTGAAGACAAAACAAAAAAAGTAAGACACTGTGGAAGAAATGGAATAAAATGTCACTGAACATACAGTGCAACAGATATGACAGTGATGAAAGGCAAAACATAAAACATTTTTTTCAGTTTTCAATATCCCAATTTAAAAATTTTAATTTTAAGTTTTTCTAAATTATTATGTACTTTATTTCTTATGTTTAAATTATCATTATTGTTTCATTTTCCTATTCATTTTATTTGGTGACATTATTGGCTTCCTTTTTGAAAAAGTTTTGTACCTCAGAAGGGTTACAACTATGGCAGGGGATGATCATTGGTGTGCGGTATCAGTGATGGGGGAACCATGGAAGGAAGTGCACCTGGGCATATATATAGGTATATAAATTGGTTCAAATATTCACGGGGCATTTTCAAGGCAGGCAGAAATTCACACAATAAGCAAAAGAGTATTGAATTCCCATCCTGGGGACCTCTGCCACATTCTCTAATGGAACACCAACAATCCCCCGAGTTCAGGGGCAATGATTGGTGTAGAAGGATAATCCATTGATGATCCCTTGCTATTGATGACTATGCTTATCAGCCTTTCTCTTTAAATTGCATCTTAGCCTAGTGTTGTAAGGTTCCTAAGAGTTGCCTCCTGAGAACCTTCATGTTGCTCAAATATGGCCTATCTCAAATCCAAACTCAGCATATATATTCATTACCTTTTCTGCAGCATGGACATGACTCCTGGGGATGAGCCTCCCTGGCATCATGGGATTAATAACAAGCACCAAATAGCAATGCAACTGGTAAAAGACTTTGAGTAAAAGGGGGGGAGGTAAAGACAAATGAGCTTATATGGCTAAGAGAGTTCAAAGTGAGTTGGAAAGTCATCCCAGAAGTAACACTTATGAATGTCTGAGCAGGATTGCATAGACTGCATAAGTAGATACTAACCCGAATAATGGGGCTACTGAGGACTCTGGAGACACCCAGGTCCTATGATCATGGCAGATAGCTCCAGAGTTTGGTGTCTTGGCAATGGGCCCTAATTTGTTGTTGTTTGTGCTCCTGAGTGTGACAGACTTGACTCAGTTGTGATTTCTCTACACATGCCTCTTCTGTCCCTTCTATTTGAACCTACAGTTTGTGCTGGAGTCGGTAGGTGTACATCCAAAAGACTTGAATCTTTGAGTTGTCCATGTGCTAGCTGGGCCCTGGGCCTCAGTGGAGTTGCAACATTCTCTCCAGTTCATTGGACTCACCTGGCACAACTAACATAGAGGTGAGGATGGACAACCACCATACCAGAGAATTGACAGAGTTTACAGCTGCAAGCAAGAAAGTACCATCAATCAGCCATATAGGATGAAAGCCCCCTCTCAATTAGAGGTGGAATGGGCATCACCATCCCAGAATCCTTAGGATTGGGGAATAAAATATGGACAAGAGTGGACTTAATGGTGTTCTACTATAGACTTATTGTAATTTTATCAATGGAATAAATTATATCATTGCTTGGAGACAGTGGCCACTGGAGAAGCTGAAGGCAGGGAAAGGGAAAAAGAGGTGTAATATGGGGGCATTTTGAGGACTTGAAACTATCCTGAATGACATTGCAATGATAGATACAGGCCATTATTTATCCTGCCATAACCTACAGAATTGAGTGGGATAGAGTGTAAACTACAATGTAAACTATAATCCATCCTTGGTAGCAATGCTCCAATATGTGCTCATCAATTGCAATGAGTGTACCACACTAATGAAAGTGTTTGTTAATGTGGGGAAAAGTGGGGGTCTGGGGAGTGGGGCATATGGGAATCCCTTATATTTTTTATGTAACATTTTATCTAATCTAGGTATCTTATAGAAAAAAATGAAAAAAATACTAAAAAATAAAATTAATTTAGCAACAAAAAATCTTAATAGTGCTGTCACTGTCCTCTTTTACACACTTGGAAATTCACCACTATTTTTTACTTTAGTCAGATGGTCCAAGTTGCATGTTTTGACACCTTCATCAATGATAGAGTTATGTAATTTGCAGTTAGCCTGCTGTCTTGTGTTCCCCTCACTAGGATACTTTACTATTACTATAAAATTGTGTCCTCCATATGTGTCATCTCATCAACTTTGGGGAAGAATAAAGCATTTTCAAAGTGTGTGTCTTACCTTTTACTTGTTTCCTTATTTTTCTGTGTCAATAAATGTCATGAGTACTTTGCTATGCACATGCACATGTACCAGCCTTGGTGATGTATACCATTGAAACACCCATGCTGAACCCCGTCATGTACAGACTGAGGAATAAAGACATAAAGGGTCACTGAGGACATTCTTTCTGGTGAATCCACACGAAGCTCATTTTTCTTTGGGCTGAAATAATTGCCTGTGGTTGCAGGGCCCTAATCTTCAGAAACTGAAATTGTGACTATATAAACATTCCAAGGAAACAAACCCTTCGTTCAGCAGATATGAACTTCAATCATACACTGTATTACTAAAGTAAAGAATTGTTTTGAACAATTTATATCTACACATTAAGTAAGAAATCTTGGCATCCATGTTTCTTGGCATTTATGCAATGGGTGCAGGACTGGATGATATGTTTTGTTTTATTTTATTTTATTGGTAAATAAAAATATCATTTCTATCCCTCTACACAAAACTCTGTCCCTTTTCCACATTTTGTCATATATTGTAAAGACCATATCTATCAACAGTCTGTTTATAAGCTCTGTTAGCCATTTTTTGGCATTTATGCTCAAAACCATATTCAATACTCATGATCAAAGGTTGACATATAAAGAGCTTGAATGTCTGTGCAATAATTCCTCTTTGAATGGAAGGTTCTGAATAAAGTGATGAGATATTCCTCCATAAACTTGCTTGTCCTTCTGACATCTCCTGTTAATGTGGAAAGTACACTCAAAGTTATTCACATTTAATTTTTAGTTATCCAAAGTGTTCCTGAGTAACAGAATGATCATGAATGCTGTCCTCCAATATCTGAAAAAATACTTAAAGTAAGAAGTAGTTAATAGTTCTTAATGCCCTCAATTCAGCTCACAATATTTATTGCATTAGTTAGCTATGGTTGTATACAAAGCAATTTGCCCCCAAAAGTGTAAGATAATGCAGCTGAGTCTATTGTGTTGAGTTGTGTTGATCTCTGCAGTGGTCTTCAAGGGTCTGCTGTCAGCTGGCAAGTTTCTGCTTGTTCTACCTGAGCTCTCTTACATGTTTGGGCTTTTCTGGAATTTGCCATTCTAAGGTGACCTTGGATGAGACAACTGACATTTCTTCCACCTACTTTGCTCTTTCTCACTGTGCTCACTGTGTCCAAAGGCTTTGTAGCCTGATCTTGGAAGTTGGTGGAGGGAGGGCTCCACGGAGATTTTGAGGTTCTTTCCAAGAAATCTGAAAGTATTGCCTTATTCAGGTCACATCTGATTTTGGAAATTTATATGAATTTCATTAATTAGTTGTATCAAATCTCATGTGTCAACTGGGGTTTTGATATATTCCTATGCATGAGCCATTTCTTCTATTTTCTTAGTATGGCATGTAATTTTTACCTGATGTCTACACATCTGAATATGATGGTGAGTTTACTTTATGTTCAATTTTTCCTGCTTTTATAGGGATTTAGTGGAGGGAGGCTGAGAGTTATTGCTGTTTTTTTATTCATTTTCAATCTGTTCTGGGTCTTTAGGATTGTCCTGGTTGCTTGCTCAAATCTGGACCCTGGACCCAGTAATGGGTTGCAGACTCACTTCCAGGGACCTTAGGAAGGGAGGCTGGAAAGGCTGGAAAAATCCTCTCTTACTTATTTACTTTTAATTTCCTCACAAGAACTTCCTTTATTGACCAACAGATGGTGATCTTCAGCAGCCCTCATAGTTCAAAGACTGGTCTTAGTGTGATCACTGGGCTGAATGCAGCAGCAGCAGGTCCTGGGTGTGGGGCAAAAGAGAAGCCAGTCTCAGGTCACATTTTAAATGCAAATAACAGACACACACTCAGAAAAGGAAGGACTTAGAGGCATTAGGGGAAGTCATTTGACAGGACATGGCTCCCTTAGTATGTAGGAGTATTGAGGAGATATGGGGGAACTTGGGCCTCCAGTGTTATCAGCAAGGACCTTATGAATTGATCAGTGGTCTATCCAATCTTCCTTTGAATGTTTCATGACCATTTAGTTCTATCTTATGTATAATATCACATTGAGTTTCTTTATGTGGTTCCCCTATGGCATGTTTTGGATTTTGCCTTATTCTAATATATCCATTTTGGAGCCCTATTATTGCACCAAGCCATTCCTTCATGTGCAATAGTCATCAAAGAATAAACTACAATATCATTTTGAGACTATTACAAAATACACATGGCATCTATTTTTTTATCCCCTTGGAGCTCATTTCTTAGAGGAAACACTACAATAATTCTAAAATGTATCAAGAACAAGGAATCTAGTTACAGATAGAATTCAGCTGCTAGTAACAGAAAACCCACCAAAAAAGTGACATAGAGACATTTTGGTTTATTTATCCACACATCACATATCTAGATTTAGGCAGTCTAAATTTGGTCTGGCAGCTCAGGAAAGTTGTTTGGTTGTTAAATCTCCTTTTATTTTTATTATTTATGTACTTACTTATTTATATTTTAGGAGGTACTGGGGATTGATCTGAAGACCTTATTCATGGGAAACAGTTTCTTGACCGCTGAGCTACACTTGCTCCCATATCCTTTTATTTTTGAATAGCTGCTGTACTTACAGACACAAAAGCTGTATCATATTCAGGAAGAATTGAAATCAAAGATGGAGTACAAAGTGATGTGCAAGATGGGACTTTAAAAATTCCTATTTTGTATTATATCACATATAAGAAAAATTGTCATATGACAAATTCAATGAATTTTCAAAAACTGAATATAATCCATTGAACCACAACTCAAATCAAAACAGAACATGGCCAGTCCCCAAGGATTTTCTCTTCATCTCAGGCAATTTATACACTAAATTGAATGCTATTCAGCAGCTTCTGATGCATGCTACAACATGGGAAAACATTGAATCCATCATGTTGAGAGGACTAAGCCAAACATGAGAAAACACATATCGTATGTTCTTGCTTATATGAAATACATAGAAGTGGATAGGAAAGCATGTTACTACTCACCAAGGTGTGGAATAGTTATTGCTTAATATGTACAGAGCTTCTGTTTCAGATTATGAAGCAGTTTAGGTAAATGATGTTGATTGTAGCCAAATGTGCATATAAATATCAACAATGAATTGAATACTTGAATATGGTTAAAATACAAATTTTGAATTGTACTTGTGTCACTACAATGTAAACTTTTAAAAAATATATAAAGTCTTTAAATTCTTGTTTAGTTTTAAATTTATAGAAATATTAACAGATCTATTAATGAAATAAATTTAGCACCACAAAAGGATATGTAGGAAAAATAAATGAGACTATCCTTTCATGGTGGTAACCTTAGGCCATGGTGTGTAAGAAAGTCTAAATACAATTCTTATGATGAACAAGTATTTTAAAAATAAGGAACAAAAAGACAGGTGGTAATTGTTACAAGCACAAAATTCCTAAATGTTTGGGCAAAGTGTCATCAAGCAAAAGACTATAACATCTATGGTCTCCATGATTTTATATTTAATGGATAGAATTCCCCCACTTTATTGAAGAGGATAATAGTAAATTTCTAAAGGTAATGTCAAGGGTTCTATCCTCATCCTATGTCAGAGCTTTGGAGATCTAAGGGACATACACCATGTGGGCAACCCAGTGCTATACTTTGGAGCACCTTTAAGTCAATGGATGGGGTATTTGATAAGCGATTACATCTGTGGAAGGCAGGGGAGTTCATGGAGAAGAAATCATAGGAATGGGATTTCTCTGAATCAGAAACTGGCGTACTGGGTACAGAGAATAAGTCATAAACATTTCCTTTCTGTTAGACCAGTGTACCAGAGGGAAATGATGCTCATTACAAGGAAATGTGCTAATGATGGCTTTAATGAAGCTGTAAATATCTCCTCTGCTGATTTATCTCATCCTGGGTAACCCTGGTCTGGATGAGATGTGCTAGTTTCCTTGGGAGCCCCAAGTTTGGCTGGGGACTGATGCCAGTCTCTTTCCTGCAGTCTTGATGGTTAAAAAGGTTCAGTTCCTTCAACTACCACCCAGGAAGTACTTTGTAGTTTCACAGGGAGAACTTCTCAGAGACAAAATCCTGTTGAGCCTGTAAGGTAAGGAAAATTTATGGGAAAAGGGTCATGGAGAAAGGAAGTCAAGAATTTTTCCCTGACGTCATCTGAGAGACAGTCCAGCCTAGTCTGGCACTGAGAGGTCATTGTACTTGTTTTCCTTGCTAGTATAATTAATGAATGTATATATTTATTATGTTTGGAAAGGAGGTGTCCATTATGCAGGGGTCTTTGTTGCCAATTAGTGATTGGTTTGGAAGGAGAATTAGAAATGGAAATGGGTGGGAGAAAGTGGTTCCAGGAAAAGTAGAATATCTATCCATGGAGACCTGTACTAAATGGGAATAGGGGAAAGTGAGTTATTAGCAGTGGAGGAATGTGTAGAAGTAAGGGCTTTTTCTTGAGTGCTTTATTTGAGCATGTTTCTCTATTGATGGCAAAGGTCCTGTACAATGGAGGCAGATTTTACCTTTCTCAGCATTTCCAGGGACAAACTCCCACAGTGGGTATTACATGAGGAAAAGTCAGTTTTAATTAATAGCTGTCAGATGGTATATTAAAATCTTTACTTAGAAATCATTCCTTTATTTGTTTAGTTATATTATTATGAGTTTTTAGCCATATAATTTTTCCATTGCAGGCAATTGTTTATTCAAATCTTGGTCTGTATACTGGGGCCTGAGTGTTTCAATTGTTGCTTTGATTGCAATCTTTCAAATGCAAACCTAGAGGATTTCCTTCTCCTTTGCTTTCTTTCTTTAATAGCTTAGCTGCTTCCTTTGTAATTATTTTCTGTATGTGTAGGACTATTTAGGGGCATTGTGTGAACGTTTATAAATTTTGTGTGTTCAAATCTATCTTTCCTTAAGTGTCACATTTATTTTTCTTCCATTGCCTTTCAAACTTAGAATTCCCTGCTTCCTTTGACTTAATGATTAATAATGATTGTTTTATACATATTTCATTAATTATTAAAAATGATTGATGTTTTATATGTATTTCCCTCCAAGTTCCATACCCTGTTCTCTTTATTGTACTCTTTGTCTTTTGTGGTTAGATCTATTTCTTTTATTGCATCACTTTGTGCCTTTACCTCAAACATTTTTCTTTATCATTTGACAACTGGTCAACTTTTTCTGTTCTATGATCTAGAGGGGTGAACAATCTGTGATTATTGGAAGCGTTCCTAATGAACTGAAATAAATATGTAGGACTGGGGACTAATTTGGGAAGAATGAGACATTTGAAAATTAGAAGAAAAATCAGCCTCATTTCATCACCCATGATAGCCATTCTTTCACTTACAGAATGGAATCATGCTAAACATTTTACAGATATTCATTTCTCACCTTCACTAATTCATAAGGATGGACACCAAAATCACTTCTATATAGGTGACTGTATTAAGAATTAAAATGATTTGTTTCCTATCTGAGCTTCAAAATCAATTTTGTACCATTTCAAAAAATTTTGGATTTAATATCTTTGAACAGTCTTCTACCCCTTCCCATAAAATTCACCAAAATTTGTGATACTTATAATATTTCCTTATGTGAAAAATTGGTTTGTTCACTTTGCTCATTATACTCTTGGTGTCTTCAATCTCTGTGATGTCTTGACACCTGAACATATCACTACTTTTATTTTGGATAAACTGATTTTGCTCTTTTATTAGTTTTTCTGAGTATCACAATATATTATCAAGTTTGGAATCTCACCAGAACTAAGGAAATTTCTTTATCACAGTGGTGATTTGAGATTATAATTTTTCTTTTCCACGA
Organism: Cabassous unicinctus; assembly: GCA_029593785.1. NCBI lineage: Eukaryota > Metazoa > Chordata > Mammalia > Cingulata > Chlamyphoridae > Cabassous > Cabassous unicinctus. Next base: position 11,381 of record JAQZBX010039587.1, read on the forward strand.
GATAAATTGCATTTCTCTCTTTACACTTATGTAGCAGAATTTTATGTTTCTTTACCCCCAGGGCAGAAAAATTTCCATACCAAAATAAAGCCCCTAGTTTTCATATGCAAGGAACCTCATGAGCTAGAAGTTCTGGGTATCATTTTTAAATATTTTGAGGAAATAATATGACAGCAGTTTGAACTGTACTCAATCATGGCCTATTCAGCTACTCTGGGGGTGAAAAGAGCATGCAGTCAACACGGTCCCAGGAGATCATTTTGTGGTGTTTATGTGTGTATCTCTCTCTGTGTATGTCATTTTGTGTGTGTTTTTGCGTCTGTGTATGCATGAGTATCTGTGTTTATCTGGGTGTTTATGTTTGACTGTGTGTGTCCATCTCTGAGTGTGCTTGTGGGTATGTGTATTTCTGTGCATATCTGTCTTTGTGTGTGTCTCTTTGCAGGTGTGTCTGTGTATGTATATTCCTTCTTTCCATGTGTGCTTGTATTTGAATTGTGTGTATATCTGTGTGTGCATGTGTGTGTATGTCTCTGTGTGTCTAATTGTGTTTGTGCATGTCTGTTTCTGTGTGTCTCTGAGAATATGAGGCTTAGTGTGTCTTTCTGTGTATTTTTGTATTTCAATGTGTGTCCATCCCTGTGTGTGCTAATGTGTGCATAGGTATGGGTGTATCTTTGCATTTAGCTGTGTGTGTCTCTTTGCATGTGTGCTTGTGTGTGTGTCTCTTTGAGTGGGCATATGCATATTTGGTGGTTTACACAGTCATCAAAGCAAAGGTATTTAATTCATAAATTCTAATTAATATCTTCTGTAATAGAGAGTATGGACCCAAATCTACCCATGGAAAGAGGAGTGGTTCCATTTCATTTCTAGGGTTGATAGTATCTACTATCAATAAAGGAGATTGCCTTAAGAAGGTAGAGGAGCATCCACATTCAATCAGTTGGGGATCATCAATGGAGAACTGAGTATTTCAGCAGTCAGAAAGAAGAATTTCTATCTCTATTTCAGACAGCCAGCTTTTCCTGGGGAATCTGAGGTCACCTCACCAAATATCTAAATTGTGGTCTGCCCTGTGGGAATTGGGTTTGCCAATCCCCATAGTTGTGTAAGCCAAATTGTATATGAATACACTCACACACACACACACACACACACACACACACACATGCACACAAACACACACACATGCAGTATGTGGTTCTGTTTTTCTGGGGAATCCTAATAGAGATTTTGACAGCAGGAGTGCTATTTGAGAAACAGTATTTTAAGGATGAAATATCTGAGTTTGTTCTGGGATTTTAAAATATTTCTCTCAGCTGAATTTATTAAGCAGGAGTAATGACTCTATTTTCAATGATCAAGAAAATACTGATAGTCCATGTCATGAAATCGCAATAGAGATTCACAAAATATCACCATTGGATACTGTTACTCAAATGCTCATGGGAGGCAAGCCTCTGGGTAACATGGTCTTTCCTATTTAAACTGAGTTTTTTGAAGTTAAAAACAATAAAATCTGGCTGTTATTAGATAAAATTGTTAAAGATTGATTGTGTTCAGGCCTTTAAATCTGCATTTTAAGCACCACTTGAAGACATGAAAGTTGTTTTGTGTGCTCTGAAATGAACTCAGTTTTTTTAGCTGCAGGCTTGAGATTTCTGAAAATCAACTGCATAGTCTTATTAAGTGAGGGGCCAAATTGCAATGCAAATTGAGTTCCCTTTTTGCAGGGTGTCTGCTGTTAAAGTGAGGGCATTCATCAGGAAGGCATGGGGTCCTGAAAATTGGATTGAGGCCCTATGTGTGATAGTGATGAAGACTGGGCTATTGAAACCTTAGATTCTGCTCAGTTTCTTTGCCAGATAAACTCATAATGTTCTGCTGTGAGGAATCAGGTACCTGACCTCCAGTCTGCCCTGATGAATCAGAATTCCTATTCTCAGCTGAAGAGATTAACCTTGTTTCTGCAGATTTAACAATAATGGAATGACCTGAGTATTTGGCTTACAAAACACTGCTAATTCCAATTATGACCTACCCACATTGCCCCTCTTTTATCCCACAACTATAACTACCATGAAGTTCCCACAGGTCCTAAAAATTGAGGTATGAAGTATGACCTATAGGTGGGTGTGCATCACTCCAAAAGAACAGCATGAGTTTTCAAATGTACAGACAGAATTCAGGTGAATATGTGTGGGAATGTATACAAAGGATGTAGAATAATGGGCAAAGAAACAGAATTTTGCATCAGGCTGAATTTATTGATATGGGCCCACTAAGCAGAGGTTCTGGATTGAACTATGCAACTAGATGGGTTAGAAGGGCTGTATCACTCTGTTCACTTGGTTGGCTGAGGTATTGACCAGTGGCCTACATTGTGACACTGAAATACAAGAACTGGACTGGTATAATGTAGATGCAGGGAACCAAAGACTTAGAGAGATTGTTCTGTTGGCATGGATTCATCATGTTAGACCTGATCACACAACAAAGGATATCCAGAGGACACACATTTCACCATAATTGTGAGGAATAAATTATAAGAGCATGTCCATCATCCCTAACCCTGAAAACACCTGTGGTCACTTTCTTCTATATATCAGAAATTAGTGTGGCAGTTGCTATCAAAGAATTTGGAGAAAATATAGGGGAAATTGCATTCTGAGTGGCAGAAGCCAAGTGGCAGCACTTACTTACCAAAAATAAAAGTGGATGTGGCTACCCAGATGGACAACAATGTAAAAGCTGTAATCAGAATGGTCTGACTCACAGACATGTGGCATTGGCTAGTTAAACTTGGGATACCTAGAAGTGAAATGGATTGGGTAGTCTACTAGATTCTGACTTGATATATATAAGGAGAAGTGTTCTATGATAAGTTAACAAAAGCCTAACATGAATCAAACACACTCATAACAAAATCATGACCCCTCAATCTATTCCCAGACTTGGGACTGCTTACAGGCTCAGAACTCCTTGAAACATGTGAAGTCCTTGAGACATGGGGATCAAGCCTGCTATACTGGCAATAATTTTATACTTTTAATTTTCTAGCAATCCCCAAATACACTAATAGCCCTTTACCTGGTGATTGTATGTTGGAGATACAGAAGTGTTCATATGTTTGGGGATTATTGGATTCTGTCTCTTAACTGATGTGAATTTTAGAAGACCAAAAATGTCACTGTGATCCCCTAGTAAATGTAAGGGCTAATGGAGGTCAGGGGATCAAAGGAGTCTTAGCTCAGGTCCATCTCTACAGTGACTGCAGTGGGTTACCAATCTCATTCTGTGGTATTTTCCTTAGTTACAGAATGTATAATTGAAATAGACATACTCAGCAACAGGTGGGATCTTCACACTGGCTCACTTACCTGTGTAATTAGGGCTATTATAGTAGGAAAGGCCATGTGGAAGACACTAGAACTGCCTCTAATCAGCAAAATACTGAAACAGAGCAATACTGTGTTCCTGGAGGGATTGCAGGGATCAGTGCTACCATTAAGGACTTGAAGGATGCAAGAGGGGTGATTCCCATCACCACCCCTGCAACTCTCCTATTTGATTTGTACAGAAAACAGATGGAACTTGGAGGATGACAGTGGATAATCGTAAACTTAACCAGGTGCTGACTCCAATTGCAGCTGCTCTTCCATACATGGTATCACTTCTTGAGGAAATTAATGTATCCCTCGTACCTAGTATGGCAGGTTGAATTATGTACCCCATAAAAACATGTTTCTAATCTTAATCAATTCCTATGGATGTGAATCCACAGTAAACAGGACCATTGGAAGATATTATTTTTACATAATATACAGCCAACTGATTCAGGATGGGTCTTAATCTTATTACTAGAGTTCTTTTAGAGAAGGCCACAGAGGGAACACTGCAGGAAAAATCTGGGAGAAAATGGAACCCAGATAAAAAGGAGATAATATCATTATGAGTATGGACATTTGAGGAAAAACCTAAGAACTCATAGAGAACTTGCAGCCAACCCTAGAAATCCACAGTCTTCAGGGACAAAGTGTTACCTTGCTGACACATTGATTTACAACTTCTTCTAGCTTCATAGCAAATAAAATGTTGGAATCAGCATATGTTCAGGGAATTCACTGGTCTTACCATGTTTCCCATCATCCTGAAGCAGCTGGATTGATAATATATTGGAATAGCCTCTGGAAGATTCAATTATTCTGGTAGCTGGGTGGCAATACCTTGCAGTGCTGAACAATGTTTTCCAGGAGGCTCTAAATCAGCAGCCACCCTATGGTACTGTTTTTCCCATAGACAGAATTCATGGGTCCAGGAAATAAGGTATAGAAATAGGTGTATCACCATTCACTATATGACTCTTATTAATTCATTAGAACACATTTGTTTCCTGTTTCTTTGACCTTATGCTCTGCTGGTCTAAAGGTCTTTCCAAAAGGAAGAGTGCTCCCACGAGGAGACCGAACAATGTTTCCACTGGACTGGAGGATAACATAACCAATGGACTACTTTGGGTTGCTCATGCATCTCAGTCAACAGGCAAAGAAGGGAGTCATGTACTGCCTGTACAGAATGATGCTGATTATAGGACACCTCTTAATGCTACTATGTCCTGTGGTTAAAGTCATTGGAGAACTGCAACAAATCATCCCAGACAGACTACTAACAGTCCAGCTCTGTAAGAATTGAAGAATTGCATCACTAAACCAGGCAAATAGCCATGACCCTCTGAGGTGCTTATGGAGGGTACAATGAATAAGGAAAGGGTAGAAGAATTAGGTTGTTTCAAATGTGAGCTAGGACCACATAACCAGTTGCAAAAATAGGGAGGCATTTCTTCCTTGCTTTGTTATGGGTATGTTTTCACATTCACATAAAGCAAATATCTTTGTTTTCTCTCTCCCTTATTCCTTTAAAATATTAATTAAATAGTATTAATTTTATATTATAGTACTTAACTTTCAAGATATAAAGGATAATATTTATTATTACCTAATATCTTGCATCCTCTTCTAATGATAGTGTTAGTGTCTTTCTGGTAGGATGTCAGACAATTGTATTATATCAGGTGAAATTATGTCTATGCTATTGACATTATCTAGAAATTAAGTATCATTTAAGGAGATGTGTATGGGTGATAAGTTTATTAAGCATGGATTGTGATGGTTAATTTATGCGTTAAATTCTCGGGTTATGGTGTCCAGTTGTTTGGTCAAGCAAGCATTGGCTTGATTGTTACTGTGAAGGTGATTCTTAAATGGATTTAAATCATTAGTCACTTTATTCCATCTATAGCTGATTGTATCTACAACCAACAATGGATATTTCCTTCAGGAATGATAGGAGTCTTTTCACCAATCAGTGAAGCCTTAAAGGAGATGCTGAGAATTTCGGTAGTCACGAAACAACATATCTATTCTACTGTAGGCATCCATCTATTCCTCGGGATTTCATCATCATATTCATTGGTATTTCCAATGTGCAACTTTTTTGGGGGCATTCAACATTACCTTCATTGAATTTCTGACTTACCTGTCATACAGAATTTGGACCCACCTATCCCCATGCTTTCATATGGCTAATCCCAATATAAACTTCTTAATATATACATATATATGTATATGCATGTATATACTGTATATCTATAGCTTTTTATGTATCAACTATGTATCTATGTATCTATGTATCTATCTCTCATCTATCTCTCATCAATTTATCTATCATCTATCTATCTATCTGTCTGTCTATCTATCTATCTATCTATCTATCTATCTATCTATCTATCTATCTATCTATCTTCTGCTAGTTCAATTACTCTGGTGAACATTCACTGATAAACCTTTGCAATCAACTTAAAGTGCAAGAAGTACAACACACAGATAAGAGACTCTCTATGTCTTGTATTTTCATCATTGGTGTTCCCCTTGTTTTAAAACTTTTTTGAAACCATCTCTCATCCCCCTCCCTATTATTACTCCCCAGCCACTCTGTCTTCCTTACTGACTTTGAACATCCAATAAAGCCCTTTTCCTAGGGCCTTTGTCCTTGATACACCCACAGTTGGTCATAAATGTCTGATATCCTTGTGGCTTCTGCTTTCTGTGTTGAGGTGTCTTCAAATATTTCCCTGTCTGCTGGCCTTGCTTGAACATTGAGTACCCCTTCTGAAGCTCTCAAGTTTACCTGCTTTCATTTCATTTTAGCAGTTTTCACCATGTGACATGTTATATGGGTATGATTTTATTTGCTGAATTTCTTTCTCCATTATCAGATTGCAGGTAATTTTGTTTTCAGTACAGTAAAACCATTGCTTAGTCAATGCCTGCAGCATAGATGGACTGAATATTCATTCCACAGATGAAAGAATTTCTTTAAAAATCTTACAATGCGTGACTGATTGGTAATGTTTTGAAAGTAGGGGAACAATTACTAATCAAAGTTGGTTCTCATTTAGATTTGATAAACAAATCCATACATTAATTTCCTGGCTCCAACATACAAATTATAGATAAGTTAGCAATGGATGTTTGTTTGAAAATTAGTCATGTTATTTTTCTCTTTCCATTTAGTCACATCAAGCACATGGGACCAGGAAATCATACAGGAATTTCAGAAAATCTCTTTGGGGAATTTCAGAAAAACTATAATTGTAGTCCTTCCTCTTGGGCCTCTTTCTGTTCATGTACCTGAATATTGTCTTTGGCAACCTGCTCATCATTCTGGCCACCACCACTGACTCCCACCTCCACACACCTATGTGATTTTTCCTGTCCAAACTGTCCTTTATAGACATCTCTTTAACCACTACCGCAATTCCAAAGGTGCTGGTGAACACACAGACACAGAAAAGAGTCATATGCAGGCTGTCTCACCCAGATATACTTTTTTGTGCTCATTGCAGGTTTGGATGACTTCCTCCTGGGTGTAATGGCTTATGACCACTTCATGGACATCTGTCACCCCTTGAACTACAGAGCCATCATGAACCCTCAGCTCTGTAAGCTGCTGGTTCTGGGTCCTGGAACATGAGTGCCCTGCATTCCTTGTTACAAAGCATAATGTTCTTGTGGCTGTCCTGTCCTAAACACTTTGAACTCCCCAACTTTTTCTGTTAACTTGATCAGATGAGTCAGCCTTCCTGTTCTGACAAGTTCCTCAATGAAATAATGATGTATTTAGCAGTTTGGGTGTTGATTTTTGGTCCCTTCACTGTTATCATTTACTCTTATTCCAAGACTTTTTCCTCTGTATGTACAATATCCTCAGTTCACAGGATGCATAAAGCATTTTCCACCTGTGCCTCTCAAGTCTCAGTGGTCTCCTTATCCTATGGTACATTCCTAGGTGTGTATCTTAGTTCCATTGCATCACAAATGCACATTTGGTGATGTTACTGTGGTCACAATCATGCTGAAACTCTTCATTTACAGTCTGAAGACTAAAGAAAAGATGAGGGCTCTGAAAAGATTCTTTAAGAGGGAAGACATCAAATGTCATTTCTTCTGTGTCAAAGGAGGTACCTGTCATTACAGGGCTCAAAGCCTCAGAGCCAGAGGCTCTGATCATTTCATGGGACAGGAACCTGCCCTAAATTCAAATATATCCTTAAATATGATGAAGAAACTTTAAATCATACTTTTCACTACTATAGAAAAGAATTGTGTTTTTAATTTTTATTTTTAAAGAAATTTTAGAATACAGAAAAGTTACTTAGACAATACAGGGGATTAATATGGCACTATTTGCCTCTAGGGTAGAGTGGGGGATCTGGTGTCCATTCCAAAGCTTAATATCCCCCCAAAATAAAAAATGATAAAAGAAAGTGGGTAAAATAATAGCAAATGGGGAATTTGATTAAAAGATATGAGTGCTTTGTACTAGTCAAAAAGTTGGTAATAATTTCAAAAAAATTCTCAAAAAATTTAAATGTGATATAATAATTCATTTAAAAAGAAAATTATAGGGGATTACTATATAACCCCTCCCCTCCCCCTCACATTTTCCCCTATCAATAACTTCTTTTATTAGTGTGGTACTTTTGTTGCAATTGATGAACCAATATTGAAGAATTGCTACTAACCATGGTCTATAATTTACATAATAGTTTGCACTTTGCACCACACAATTTTACAGGTTTTTACAAAATGTAAAATGGTCTGTATCCATAATTGCAATGCAATACAAAATAATTCCAATATCCCCAAAATGCCCCATGTTAGACCTATTCTTTCCTCCCCCTGAATGCAAAATCTCTGTTGACCACTGACAGAATTGCATTTTATGATTATATGATCTACTCAGTGAAGTAAGAAATCTAGGTGTTCATTGCAACGGAATGTATAGTTTGAGGTGCAGGACTGGGATGCACATTTCACATATTTTATTTGACAAAATATGTGATGTTTTCCATTTCTTTAAACAAAATGTCTGGCCTTTCTACACATTTTGTCCTAAACATTAAAGGGTATGTAAGTGTAAAATCTATATATTTACTAAAACATCAGACGTATTATCTCCTAGCTCTCATTTCACATTAAAAATAAGTTTTCAGCAAAAATATTACTCACATGGAAGAGTATATTATAAATATTCAGCTTGTTGAATTTTCACAAAATTAATACCTCTGTAAACCACAGCCTTAGAATTTCCCACATGTCTATTCTTTTCTAGACATCTTCCCAATATTTGGAAAACCACGCTCCTAATATTAACTTACAGGTTAATTTTCATTATTTGTGTAATATATGTAAATCAATTATAATTTATATTATTATTCTGTGTATGCTTATTTCCCTAACTCTATCTATAATTTTAGATATGGCTATAGACTAACAATGGTCATTGGCTCATGGTAACATTTTGTGATAATATATTTAAGTTTGTGTATCCCACTGTACTATTGTTGAGCATTTGTTTCATTTCCATTTGGCAACTCTCATGAATAATGTTCCTGGAACATCATGGTTTATGTCTTCTCCAAATGCATGTATGTGATAGAATAGAGTGGGGATGCTGGCTTTGATGGTAAAATAAGGAAAAATACTCCACAACTGGAGATCCCAGTTGATGAGGCAAGGAATCAGTATGACTCAAGCTTGGCAAGGAAACAGAACCAATAGGTTGTAAGGTTCATAGCACTTGAAAGAGTGGAGTTTTGACTCCAGCAGGCCCAAGGAATAAAGCATCAATCCACAGATGGCCCAACTTGAGTTTTATTGGAGATTACCCTGATGAGTTTCAAACCTCAGCCAGATACCAGGTCTGTATTTTCCTTCCAATTTTTTCCTCTGGAATTGAAGTGTTTTATTAAAGCAAAATAAATCTGTGATGTATTTTGGAAGCAGAGAATCTATTTCCTGGATATCACAGACCCACAGGTGGAAAGGAATTTTCCAACAGGACAGACTAGACCCATAAGTTATTTTGTGAGGCTTTTGGAATATAGTGATAGGAAGAATATATTTTTTATAATTTAGTTTCTTTTTGGGGTGATTGTATTTTGCATGAAGGAAGAATATATCTTTTTGGGATACAGAGGGTCAACTGTGATGAACCAAATTATGTTAACCCTCAAAAGACATGTTCTAAAACTTAATACTTGTTCCTTTGGGTGAAGGTACACTTGTAAATAGGGCCCTTTGAAAACATATTATCAGTTAATATGTGGGTTCATATGTAAATAGACTCCTCTAAGATCATATTTTTATAAGTCCAAACAGACTGAATGTGATCCTTTATTTTTACTAGTGGAGGCATTATAAAATGCCAGGAGTCAGAGGAAAACACAGGAGGAAATGAATGACACTGCCATGTGATAGAGAGCTTTCACAAGCAAAACTACTGAAGCTGGGAGATAAATGACCTCTCCCATGCCTTCATTTAGGACTTTTGGCCATAAACCCATAAGCCAATAAATTCTTGTTTAAACCAAACCAGTAAGTGCTCTTTGTCAGAGCAGACTGGAAAACTAAGAATCTGAAGCATTGAATTTGTGAATGAGCCATGCCCAGAACAGGAGCTGACAGAGGACAGAATGTAAGGAATCCAGAAACCCCACCCAGAGCTGGAGATTTTAAAGTTGTCAGATTTTAGTAATGGGCTACTCTTGTTCATGCCTTGCTCTGTATTCTGGGATTTATCTGTCACCAAAGTCTTCCCTCTGTCCCTGCCTGTAGGCTACTGTTTCTCAACCCTTCTATTATTCTATTATTCTATTATTTCCCCATAATTAACCTTTTTATGTATTTTAAACAACTTTCTCTCCACACATGAAATTGTGAAAACACAGTCACATGTTCAATTACTGTGATCTTTTATATGGTTATCCATGACTAGTAATGTCTAAGAATTTTTGTTTATTCTCTAAACCCCTTCTTGCTTCTACCATCCCTTAGCTCTGATCAATTCTGGCCTTATTTACTCCTGGGTTCATTAGGCCACTGGCTCCTAAGATTTACTGTGCAAACAAATCAACTGTTTATCCTGTAAAATACATATTTCAACACAGCAGGTATGGGATGTATCTCTAATGACTGGCTTTTTAACGAAGGCCCTAGTGAGGCTGATCTTGCTGGCTCATGGACCCCACTTGGGATGGTGACTCATCAGAAGGTGGTGGGCTTGTTTCCATCACATTCATAGGGTAATGGAGGAGAACTTGTCCTGGTGGTACTGTAATACCTTGTGAAGAAATATATTATTCTTAGTCTCATGTCCAGCATTAAAAAAAACAAAAATACAATGCATCATAACAGTGTATCTAATTCATCTAGCTACAGTTGAAAATCAACTGCAAATAGCAAAGAGTTGAAAAAATGACATGGTATAAGTTTTGGGGATTTATTTATCCACAACTCACAGGTCTAGGATTAGGGAGTCCAGGGCTGTTATAGTAGCTCAATGACATTGTTAAGAATTCCATCTTCTTTTAGCTTACTCAATATATGTTTTTCATCCTCATGGTCACAGACTAGCTACTGTACCTCCAGACACTTAATCCACATATTACTGAGAAATACTGGGAGGAGATTTAGGGACATTGTACAAAGAGAAGTGCTGAATGGGTCTTTTTCAAAATTCCCTCTTGTGAAGTATAGCATCTGTAGCAGTTTGATATTGTTTATGAATTCAAAAAATAGATATTGGAGTATGTTTTTAAACATGTCTGTCTGAGGTTTCACCTTTACATGATTAAATTATGATTAGGGCTTTGATTGGGCCATGTCAGTAGGGCATTGAATTCCTGACCCTTGGTGGGTAGGAATCACAGAGAAAAGACATGGTAAAGGGCAAAGTTGAGAGTTTTGATTCCAGGAGCCTGGGAATTAAACCCAAAGAGAAACAGATTCCTAAAGAAGGAGAAAAGGCTCTATTGGACACAGTAGAATCCCCGGGAAGAGAGATGAGCCATTTGTATCATAGTCTACAGCTGGGTTTGTGGATAGAGCTGAGGAGTGAACCTGGAGGGAAATGAGCCCCAGGGAGTGTGGAACTCAGCAAGCCTGAATCCTTGCAGATGTAGGCAGCCATCTTGCTCCAACATGTGGCAACAGACTTTGGTGAGGGAAGGAACTTATATTTTATGGCCTGGTTACTGTGGGCTCTTACCCC
>JAQZBX010039588.1:0-22987 GCA_029593785.1 Cabassous unicinctus
ATAGTTGTCTTTTTTTTTTTTTTTAGGAGGTATCAGGGAATGAACCCAGGACCTCGCACATGGGAAGCAGGCTCTCAACCACTAAACTACATCCACTCCCCAATGAGAGTTATTCTTTTAGTTTTTAGTTTCTTTGTTTTTAGGAAGTACCGGGGATTGAACCTGGGACCTCATACATGAAGCAGGCACTCAACCACTTGAGCTACATCTGCTCCCCTAGTAACCTCAATTCTAGTTTTTTGGGTTTTTTTTAGGAAGTACTGGGGATTAAACCTGGGACATGGAAAGGAGGCACTCAAACCACTGAGCTACACTGGCTCCATCAAAAATATAGGCAAAGTTGTTTTTTTTTTTTTGGAAGTACCAGGGATTAAACCCAGGACCTCGTACATGGAAAGCAGGCGTTCAACCACTGAGCTATATCCACTCCCCTTAAATTAACAGACAAAAAAGAAATACAATTACAGATTATCAAAATCATTACCTTTTGTCTCAAAGTAAGTATTTCATTCATACCTCTAGAATCAATGGATATCATCTTGATATGCTGAATAAAAATTAACATGTAAAATATTTTGAATATTCCCAGCTTCTGCTAATAAAATATATGCTAATAAAATTTATGAAGTAAATTGTGCAAAATGACTTGAGAGTTTGAAAAAATGCATTTAATAGACAAAATGGTTCTTTTCCTTTACTTATAAAGTAGTATCTTACTATCCAGAGATCCTCCTCTATGTGTATTCTGTGAATCATGGGGTCTTGGACAAGGAGCCTATCTATTTTAACATAACTGAAAAAAGAAAGGAAGAATAACATCTTCCTTATAACCATTTGTGAAAACCAAAGTCAATACTAGTGGTCAAAAGTTTGAAGGTTCTTGCAAAGTTAGGTCTTTTGCATTTTCTTTTTCTAATCACCAGAAGCATAATTAAACCTTCTGGTTTAAGGTTTCTAGTTTAAAAAAATCAAAAGCATCACAGGCAAAGTTTACAGTAATCGTTTTGTAACCAAAAATTTAATTCCAATCAAATAAATAATAAACGAAAGGGATATTTCTAGCCTGTTTCAGCAAGTCTCATAATCTTGCTTTCAGATTGAAAGCTTATTTCACCCTAAAGAAACTGTCAATGTAAAAACTAAAACTAACTACAGTCATTTATTCACCAATTATTACTGATAGCCTTATTTGTGTCAGGGCAGTATTTTAGGCTCTGGAGATAGAGCTACATGGCCTCCTGTTTTGGTCATCCTATTTTACAAAACATCTAAGTTTAAAGTTTGGAGCAATTTAACTTGTGAAGGAAGAATAGATTGAGAGTTCTTAACAGAGGAGTTCTATGAGCTTTAAAACAAAAATTTACATAAGATCTGGCTGAAGGCCTAACAAATTAGGTGTGATATGTAAATTAATAAAAACTGACTCCAATTTTATTTATGCTACTATTAATTTCTGTCAAAATATATACAGCCCTTGTAAAGCCAATATATACAGTTATTATTTATTCTTTATTACATGCTTTTTCCCCTAAAATAAAATGTGATGTTTTATAGAAAATGTGATTAAATTTTGCAACTGAGCAAATATTTATTGAATATACACTATGCAAAGCACAATGCTGGGAGGCTTGTGGAGCTGGGGGTACAAAGATGGTTAAGACTTAGCCATGTCCATTTCACTATCTGCAAGGCTCTTCTGTCATAAAAGAGTAACAAAATTAAGTCTCCAAATGACCCATATTTGACTTTAATTGTCAGGAGGTCAAGAGAGGTAGTAAGGTTGAGAGAAATAAAGCCCCTCTCTGAAGACTGGTGGGTAACAAAATACATGTCCAACCCCAGCTCCGTCAAGATCGCAGTCCTTAAATTAGGGATAGCTGTGGGAATCCAGCACTTAAGTATCTTTTTGGACCCCAGAGAGAATCCTGACTACTAAGGAAATAAAAAGAAATTATCTTAAGAAGATTTAGAAATTTAGTTTTCTTTAAAGATATGAAAAATAAAATGGTAGAACTAAGGCTTTATATTGTCAATAAAATACTATTTTAAGGGTTATCAATAAAGATGAACATTATTACAGTCTTATTTTGAAAATGATTACACAAAAAATTAATAAGCTTTAGTCCTAGATTAAGTTAAAAAAAACCAACAAAAAACAACAACCAGATACATTTTGGAATTTTTATACAATGCTGCACTAAATAGCTTATCAAATTTTTAATCAAGTTCAAACCACTTCCCTATTTTACAGTACTTACAATACATACCTTTGTCAGCGGGTTAATAACACCAACATTAGGACTTGAGTTAAACACTTTGTTGAAGTTAGTTTCACGATTGACTAATTCCAGCTGATAAAATTTATTATCCTCCTATGCAAAAGAATTACAAACATTTTAAAAACATTTTCTATTGAATATTTTTTAAAAAACAACTGTATAAATGTCATTCAATTAAAAATTTAATATAAAACTTCTATGAATATTCATATATCTTCTTCAAAATTTTCTAGACCTGGCTGCTGGCAAGTTAAATAGATTGCCAGTAGGTAAGTTCTCAACACCTCCAAACGCTACGCCATACCCTCTAACTTCTACCCTACTTTCCTCCTAGATTAGATCTAAATGTTTTATTTGGTCCCTCTCTCCCACAGGGCTGGCTATGCAGTTTGAGCAGGCCCAACTTTGCATGCTTTGGGCTGTGTGCATAGCTGAGTTGTTTCCATATGGGAAGATGACATTATGTCTTTATTCTTGAGTACTGGAGACAGATTTGAGTTTGCCTAATCTTCTCTCTGAGACATCAATGTAATCATAGCATTGGTGCTACAGAACAAAGAAAAAAAATGGCCCACAAGGAGGTAAAACCTTTGTCTTTTGTCTTTACTAACAAAATGTACTAATTAACCAAAACGAAGGAAGACCTTAGTAATTAGAACTGTGTGTGTGAGAATGCAGCTGTGTGAGAATGCAGCGTTGTCTCTCTTAGCTACCTCTTACCACCTAACATCTATGCATTAATCTCTGGCCATGTGCCTTGCAGTCCACAGATTAGGGATTCAGCAGGGTGCAGTGGAAGGAAAATGGGCTCTTGCTGTAGGACAACCCTTGGCTGGCTTTCTGGCTCCATCACTGACTAGCTGTGTTGTTTTGGAAAGGTATTTCCCTTTTTGAAATGTAATAACCTACTTGGTTGTAAGAATGAAATACAACCATATCTGTAATACCTACTCAGTAAGAACTTTAAAATCAGTAGCTATTTCTATGGACAGTAGCTGAAATACATTGCACTTGCTAATTTCATGTGAGAAATATATAGTGATTTATCATGAGTCTAGTTCTATCAGACAGAGCAATCTGTGAAGCCTGCACTCATGTTCACCATCTTGGAAAACTGGGTGGTCCGTGTGTTGAGGCAGCACACACTCTAGCTCTCCATCTATGGATCCCTGTTGCTTTCAGCAGAAACTTCTAGTCCAGGCAACAGGCTGGCTCTCCTACATGCTAAAAGATATGTTTAGAGAAAAAAAGAACTTCAGAAATAAATGTTGCTTTTAGGCTCTTTTTGCATGCTAATTTCCAAAAGTTTTCAATTGAAGTGATCATTTAGCAAGTTGTTTAGTATTCTATTTCTAGTTTTATTGTGAAAGATTCATTTGTTAAAGGCAGTAAGAAATAATATTTTAATTATTGGTTAGGACACATAAATTTTAGAAGACTCTGAAATGTTTTGTGAATTCAAATGTTTTAATGTTCAAAAACATCTATTTTTATTCTTTTTTTAACAATTCAATTTTATTGATAAATAAAGCATAAATCCATCCAAAGTGTACAATCAATGGTAGTCAGTATAATCAAACAGTTGTGCCTTCATCACTTCAGTCATTTTAAAGCATCTTCATTATTTCAATAATAATAAACAAAAAACAAATGAACAAACAAAATTCATCACCTCTCAATTTCTCTCTATGCTTCTCCTGCCGTACACAGCTGCTGTTCTGTTTCTGTCTCTCTAGTTTATTTGTATTTATATTTTGTAAAAACAGTATTATATATGCAATATCATCCATATTTGTATTTCATGAGGTTTCACTGTTATACAGTTCCATGTTACATTTTTAGCTTTCCTTCTAGTAATATACATGACCTTAGACTTTCCCTTTCAAATAATGTCATACCATATAATAGGTCAGGCTAGTCACAAAACCATGACGTGCTCTTACCATTTCCATTCATTTCCAAAGATTTATAAACAACATTTTAACCAATTCTAAAACAGATTAACTCTCAGTTTTCCATTCCTTACCCTCATTTTATTTCCTGGTGACCTATATTTTAATTATTAATTCCGTAAGTTTACGTAATATATTTAGTTTATAACAGGGCAATCAGACAGTATTTGTCATTTTGTGTCTGGCTTGCTTCACTCAACATAATGTCCCCCAGGTTCATCCATGTTGTCATATGTTTCATGACTTCATTTCTTCTTGCAACTGCATAATAGTTCATCGTGTAAATACACCACAATTTGTTTATCCATTCATCAGCTGATGGACACCTGGGTTGTTTCCAACTTTTGGCAATCGTGAATAACACCACTATCAACATCGATGTGCAGATGTCTGCTCGTGTCACTGCTCTCAGTTCTTCTGGGTATATACCTAGTAATGGCATTGCCAGGTCACATGGCAAGTCTATATTCAACTTCCGTAGGAAGTGCTTAACAGTCCTCCACAGTGGTTGTACCATTCTACATTCCCACCGACAGTGAATAAGCATTCTTATCTTTCCACATCCTCTCCAAAATTTACAGTTTTCCAACTCTTTGAGAGTGGCCTGTTTAGTAGGAGTGAAATGATATCTCTTTGTGCTTTTGATTTGCATTTCCCTAATCATTAGTGATGTTGAATGTTTTTTTCATGTGTTTCATCACCATTTGTATTTCTTTTTTGGACAATTGTCTTTTCAAGTCTTTAGCCCAGTTTTTAATTGGGTGGTTTGTCTTTTTAATGTTAAGTTGTATGATCTCTTTACATATCATGGATATTAAAACCTTATCCGGAGGGAGCAGATGCGGCTCAGGCAGTTGGGCACCCACCTCCCACATGAGAAGCCCCAAGTTCGGTGCCTCCTAAAGAAGACAAACAAGGAGCAGACATCGAGCAAAAACAACGAGCAGACAGCAAGCAAAAACAATGCGCAAAAAATGAGCAAAAATAGAAAACAACAAAGAAGACTTAAATAAATGAAGGACATTCTGAGTTCATGGATTGGAAGACTAAATATCATTAAGATGTCAGTTCTACCCAAACTGATTTACAGATTCAATGTAATCACAACAAAAATCCCAACAGCCTTTTTTCACAGAAATGGAAAAGCCTGTTATCAAATTTATTTGCAAGGGTAAGGGGCCCCAAATAGCCAAAAATGTCTTAAAAAAAAACAACACTAACGAAGTTGGAGGACTCTCACTTCCTGACTTTAAAGCATCTTACTTAGTTAGCTACAGTGGTAAAAATTGGTCAACTTAACCAAATCAAGAGCTCAGAAATAGACCCTCACATCTACAGTGAAACTTCCCACAAACCAGTTTACAAACATAATTCAATATCTATTTTTGGAATTCACAAATAATACCAAACTGCTACATCATGTTTCATATTTAAGTTTTGAAACATCAAAATGAATATCCATCTGTCTTGCATATCTTCTTTTGAAGTTACCAGATGAAGAGGCAGGTATGGTGGAGAACGAGTAGGACACAGACAGTAAAGTGGGATCTCCTCAGTTTCCTCTGGTGGAAGAGTACACTGCTGTGTCTAATAAGTGTGCTCTTTTCCTCTGTGTTCTTCTTTGCTGTGTATCTCCTTCCGTGTGAGAGTCTGTTTTATGAGCCCACCAAGAGGGCTTGGACTCAACGCTGAGTCGCACTTTAATGACGTGGTTGACTCAAAGCCCTAATCTTAACATAATTTAATCAGACATCTCACCTGAATCTAATACAGTCAAAGGGTTATCATGCCCAGAGGAACAGACAAGTTTACAAACATAATCAATATCTATTTTTGGAATTCATAAATAATATCAAACTGCCACACTAGGGATGGGTGTTGTCCATCATCACCTCCTTGTTAGTTGTCCTGGGTGAGTCCAATAACTGGAGGGTAGGTGTCGCAACTCTGCTGAAATTCAGGGCTCAGCTGGCACATGGACGGACCAAAGATTTAAGTCTCTGGGACATATATTTTTCAAGTATAGTTGTGCTTTTCTTCTTCAATTTATCAATGCGGGTTATTACATTGATTGATTTTCTTGTGTTGAACCACTTTTGCATACCTGTGAAAAAACCCCCTTGATCATGGTGTATAATTATTTTAATGTGCTTTTGGATTCAGTTTGCAAGTATTTTGTTGAGGATTTTTGCATCTATATTCATCAGGAATGTTGGTCTGTAATTTTCTTTTTTTGTAGTATCTTTATCTGGTTTTGGTATTAGGGTGATGTTGGTTTCATAGAATGAGTTTGGTAGCTTTCTTTCCTGTCAAATTTTTGGAAGAGCTTGACCAAGACTGGTATTAGATCATCTTTGAATGCTTGGTAGAATTCACCTGTGAAGCCATATGGTCCCGGGCTTTTCATCTTTCGGAGGTTTTTGATGACTGTTTTAATCTCTTCACTTGTGATTGGTTTGTTGAGGTCTTCTAATTCTTTTAGGGTCAGTGTAGGTGGTTCATCTGTTTCTAGGAATTTGTCTCTTCTACATTGTCTAGTGTTTTGGCATGCAGTTGTTCATAGCATCCTCTATGATCTCTATTATTTCTGCAGGGTCAGTGGTAATGTCCCCCCCTCTCATTTCTGGTTTTATTTATTTGCATCTTCTCTCTTTTTTTTGTCAGTCTAGCTAATGGTTTGTCTGTTTTGTTGATCTTCTCAAAGACCCAAGTTTTGGTTTTGTTGAATCTACTGTTTTTTTTGTTCTTGATTTCATTTATGTCTGCTCTGATTTTTACTATTTCTTTCCTTCGGCTTGGTTTGGGATTAGTTTGTTGTTCTTTTTCTAGTGCCTCCAAGTGTGCAGTTAGATCTTCAACTTTAGCTTTTTCTTCTTTTTTAATATAAGCACTGAGGACTATAAATTTCCCTCTCAGCTCTGCCTTTGCAGTATCCCATAGCTTTTTTTTTGTAGTTGTTTTTTTAGGTACCGGGAGCCGGGGATTGAACCCGGGACCTTGTATATGGGAAGCCAGCACTCAACCACTGAGACACACCGGCTTCCCTGAGTTAGTTTTTTCATTTGTATGAAGACTTTGAACTCACCCCTACCCCCCGCCAATGGTTCCCTCATCTGTTTGCTCGGTGTTTGTGCTTGTTGTCTGCTTGTTGCCTCCTTGTTTTTTTTTTCTTTAGGAGGCACTAGGAACTGAACCTGGGTCCTCCCATGTGGGAGGTGGGTGCCCAACTGCTTGAACAACATCTGCTTCCTGCTCATTTTGTTTTTGCTTATTGTCTGCTCATTGTTTGCTCACTGTCTTGCTCATTGATTTTGCTCAATGTTTTTTTCCTTGTCGCTCAGTGTTTTTGCTCATTGTCTGCTCATTGTTTGTTTTTTTTCTTTAGGTAGCACTGGGAACCGAACACAGGACCTCCCATGTGGGAGGCGGGTGCTCAACTGCTTTAGCCACACCTGCTCCCCATGAACTCACCCTCAGTTTTAAAGGAAAGTTTTGCCGGATACAGAATTCTTGGCTGCCAGTTTTTCTCTTTCAGTCCCTTAAATACATCATACCACTTTCTCCTTGCCTCCATAGTTTCTGATGAGAGGTCGGCACTTAATTTTATTGAGGTTCCCTTGTATGTGATGCTTTGCTTTTTATCTTGCTGCTTTCAGGATCCTCTTTTTATCTGATATTTGTCATTCTGAATAGCAAGTGTCCTGTAGTAAGTCTATTCAGATTTGTTCTGTTTGGGGTGCACTGTCCTTTTTGGATATTGATATTTAAGGCTTTCATAAGGGTTGGGAAGTTCACAGTTATTATTTCCTCAACTATTCTTTCTGCCCTTTTCCATTCACCTCCTTCTGGGGACACTAATCATGCATATGCTTGTGAGTTTTGCATTCTCATTCAATTCCCTGAGCTTCTGTCCATTTTTTCCATTCTGTTCTATTTCTGTTCTCCTGTCTTTTCCAGTTTAGATGTTCTGACTTCAAAATCACTACTTCTCTTTTTGAGCAATTCAAATCCACTTTCATGTGCCTCTAATATTTTTTAATCTCATCCTTCATGTCTTTCATTCCCATAAGCTCTGTTACTTTTCTTTGCAGGCTTTCAAATTATTCTTTATGCTCTCCCAGTGCCTTCTTAATATCCTTTATCTCTTTAGTCATATTTTCTTTCAATTCTTTTAATTGATTAGGAGAGCTGTGTGATTACCATTGATTAATTGTCTTAAATCCTATATCTCTTCAGGATATTTGGTTTGTTCCTCTGGCTGGGCCATCTCTTCCTGTTTCCCAGTAATGGCTTGTAATTTTTTGCTGATGTCTAGGGCATCTGAATATGTTTGTGAATTACTCTGATTGCCAATTTCTGTCTCTTGCCTATTGTTTTTTACCCCCACAGGTCTTCTTTGATATTTGGTTCAACTTATTCTAAGTCTTTAAATTTGCCCAGCTTAAGTTATCAAAATCAGGCCAGGGACTCACTAATGGGGCACAGATTTTCTCCCAGGAGATGGGGTAAAGAGAGACCTTAAAGTGTTTTGTTTTTTTTTTTCTGTGCAATTTCCAGACCGGCCAGCAGATGGCACTCATCAGGATACCTTTCCATTGAGTGTTTCTTTCAACTTCTGCCTTCCTGTGTTTTGACTCTGGCCAGAGCCAAGAGTCAAAGCGGGCTCTGCTGTCCAAATTTAGTGAAGAGAAGCCCTCTGACTCCCCCACCCTTTTCCCTTGTAACAGCTGACAGGGAGGACGTCTGTTCCCCCTCAGTTGGCTGCAGTGAGCCAGGGTTTTTACCCCCACTTAAGATCTTGTGATGGGGATTGGGAGTCCTTCCCAGCTGCCACGGGTTTTGGTAACTCACATTTGTTGTTTCGGGTTCATCTCTGTCCCTCGCCCTCCTGGGACTTGTGTAGCACTGTCTTGGTCTGCAGACCCCCAAAGCAGATCCCTCGGACAGCTTTTGGCTCTTCTCCATTGTTTTTGTCAGAGAGTTGAGCCCCGACTGCCTACTCCGACACCATCTTCCCAGAACTTTTTATTCTTTTTGAGAAATAATGGCTTTAATGAAGGCACTGTTTTTATTGTTCAATCTGTATTTTCCCCCTTCATGGATTTCTCAGAGCCTCTAACACTTCAGTGTGGACTGACACTCTCTAATAGAAAGCCTGCAACTTTTCTTAGGTTTGATCATGGAACCCTTTTTCCATAGAGTGTCTCCTTGGATCAGTGTTCTTTGCAACACTCTTTAGGAAATTAACATGATTACCTGGAAGTGTAAATTGCAGGCTAATGAATTGATATGTTGACTGTTCTTTCCTATCCAATTCTAATTCTACATATAAATATGTACATAAACATATATATGTCAATTGTATATCAATTGTATATTGACAATGGCATATTATTAAACATTCAACATGTGTTAAAAAGACTATTTCATTAAAAAAAATATTAAAGTGGCACTCCCAACCCCCTTACCCTAATACCAAATTTAAAATTTTTTAATTACTTTATAGTTTTTATCCTCATTCATAAATATTTTAATACATTTTCAATCACAATGCATGTATTATATTTTGAATTTTCATTTAGCAGGACTTAAAAATATTTTCCCATGTTTTCCCAATTAAAAGTCCTTTCATTACTAACATAGATACACCAAAAAAAGAAAAATATCTTACAATTAGTTTCTTTATGACCTGGTCTCTCTCTGTAAGCATGACTTTTAATTCTGTAATCATTTGTACATCTTCTGGTTTTGATTCTCTCATTAGATATTTTTCTTCCATTTCTTCTAATCTAAAAACAAGAAATCTTTAGCTCATTGATATGACTCAGACATATTCTTTTGTAATAGCTACATTTTTCAGATTATCAGTTGAAAAAACACAAAAGTTAAAAAAAAAAACAAAAAAAACTTTTTTTCCAGAAACCTTTTAAGCATAATTATGTGATTGTATTATTAAAAGTGCTGCAGGGGTAGATGACAATTACTTTTTGATGAATTCACTCATTTTAAGTCATTCAAGAGTATTTGGAGATGAGGTGTGAGGCTCTGCAGAAGCAGTTATGTGCTGAATGGGACTAACCTAACAAATATGGGGTTGATGCTATAAATGCAGGCTTGCCATTAGGAGCACTTACTACAATTATAATACTGTATGATGGCATAAGGCTTGGTAACATATATAAAAAGGACGGGACAAGATACAGAGGAAAGGAGAACAAGGGACACACAAGTATGACAGCATTCTTCCCTGATTCATGGGAAATGCAGCAAAAAATTATTGTCAGCCAACATATAAAAATAGTAAAAAAGGTTCATCAGGCAAGAAAAGAATTATAGTGCCTTCGAGGCCTATTCTGTCCTGAATGATATTAGACGGTAATAGAACCAAATGACACTGAAGACCCTGGAATCCAGGCCACTTTTATGAGCCAAGGCAACACTGACCCTGCAGTCTACGCACACAGGACAGGGCAGATTGAAGAGGATGCAGCTGTAAACTGCGGGCTAAGTTTAAATTTTTTTAAAAAGTACCTTCAATATGATAATATAATTTTAGAGAATCTGACAATTAGAAAAAATAAAAATAATCCTGTTTTCAGTACATAAAGGATAGAACGTAAGCTCAGTAACATGGCCAATGAAGATTCACAGGATTCATTCACTCAACAAGTATTAACTGAGTACCGGTAGGTGATCTAGCCTTTAGGAATCAGTAAACCCCATTCCTCCCACCCCATACCAGAAGGGTACCTGCATCTCTGTGTATTTTAGTGCCACAAAAACCATCCACCACCTCAACTCAGGCTAAAGGATTCTGATCTCACTTACCTGGCTCCCTACCCAGCCCCCCACTAAAGATCTAAGAGGGGGAAGGCGGGAGGGCGATGAGGCAGTGTGGGGTTAGGAAGACTGTCTCAGGATCCTCTGGGACCTGGTCAGTTCAGTGTGAGGTCAGCTGTGCAATGTGTAAGTTTCACTATCTTACTTTTTTTCTTTTGTGACAATGTGAACTGAATGAAAATATTGTGATTCACCGAATCACAGTAATATGACTTCAATTTTATCGGGATATGGCAGATTTATTCTTTATGTATTTTACAGGCAAAGGTTGAGAAACACTGATCAGGCCAAGGAAAAAGGTATGTGAATTTTATACTCAAAGTAGCCACAAGATGTCACTGAAGCACTTTCTTCACCATTAAAGCAAAGTACAAGATTTTGAACTCCTACATGCAGCTGAACAAGAATATCTGGTAGTGAATGGTAAAAATAAAATAAAATAAATTAAAAATAAATTTTAAAAATTTAAAGCCATATTTAAAGCTATTTATAATAATGAATTATTATTAGTTAAATCCTCTCCATGAAATAGCTGTACATCACACACATACAAATACTAATAAAAAAGATACCTATATAGTAAAGGGAAAAATAATTGATTAAATTGCAGAACCATATTACACATGTGAACACAAATGGGAAAGCATTAAAGGAGAGAACAAATAAGAAATATGTAGATAAAACTTACAAATATATTTCTAGAATTATCAGGTCTTCAAAATTTCAACAGAAAGAAAACTTGGTACCCTTCTAAAATCCATTTAAAGCCAACACTAGTCCACATAATCTGTTTCTTCATTTGCCCCATACAGCTCTCTAAGCTGGCACTGCTTCCAAAAGACCAGGGGTGAACAACTGGTGATACAAGAGATGATTTTAAATTTGTTCTCCTTTAATCTTTCTGGTCACAACGAGGAGAAAGTCTCAGGTTTGATTCTATATATCTTAAGTGGCCTTAATGTGTGCTTATTACCCTATTTTCAACACACGGGCAGGCCTTGAGCATCAGTGCTAGCTAGAATCTAATAATAATTGCTTTATTTCCACAGAATTTACATTTATGTAATTATTGCTTAGTTTCTATTTAGAATAACTGATAATAGTTTTTCAGTAATGATAATGGTTTTATTGTAGCAAAATAAAGTTGTCCTGTTAAAAGGCAAAATATGAGTGTGTTGGTTTGGAGCTATGTACTCCAGAAAAACATGTTCTTAAACTTAATCCATTCCTGTGACTGTGAACCCACCATAAGTAGGACCTTTTTATGAGGCTACTTCAGTTAAGGTGTGACCCACCTCATTCAGGATGGGTGTTAATCCTGTTACTAGAGTCCTTTATAAGTGGAATGATATCCAGACAGAGAAAACACTACAGGAAGCAAGAAGCTAAAGGTCGACAGAACCCAGAAGAGAAGGGAGAGGCCAGAAGCGGCTGCCATGTGCACTGCCATGTGACAGAGTTGTTCAGGACGAGGGATCAACAGCAGCCAGCCCCGGCAAGCCAGTCTTCCAGAAGAAAGTACTGCCCTGGTGATGCCTTGATTTGGACTTTTTCCTAGCCTCAAACTTGTAAGCTTATAAATTCCCATTGTTTAAGCCAACCCATTGCATGATATTTGCTTGAGCAGCCAAGGAAACTAAAACAATGCTTCAATTTTTAAAATATTAAGAAAATAACCTTATAGGTAGCCAGAAATGACAGAATTCCCAATGGTTGTTTAGGTATGATTAGAATCTGGGGAACACTGCATTGAGTGAACCACACAAACACATGTAGCCTTTTACTCAAAATACAGATTCCCATTAAAAGTAATACAAAGAGAGAACAGAAAGCAGAAAACACAAAACTACTGATTAGGATCACTGTTGGATTCTCATCAGAAACACAGGCCTGGCATATCTTTCCTTTCTCCCTCCCTCCCTCCCTCCCTTCTTTCTTTCTTTCTCAGCTCTGAGAACATACAGGTCAGTGTCTATGGTTCATGGACAACACAGACATAAAATATAAATGCCTAAAAATTCAAACTGTAAAAAGAAAGTTTCAAAGTTGATGGCCCCTGTATGCTGTTTTTAAACAAATAATTAACCAATTAGTGAACTAAAATTTCAGAGCTAAAGAACAGTTTCATTAGGCACACATATAATTTAGAACTTTAATTTTAAGAAGATGAAAGAACTCCATTATACCATCCTTCTCTATAGCCTTTAGTAAAGGAAATATAGTAATTGGAAAAATTTAACATCAAACTTTCATTATCCCAAATAGCATGACCTCAGACTTGAATCACTGATAGGTACTGTCACTGCGAGGACAACAGGACTATTACTTCCTTACCTCACAAAGCTTATGAAAATAACATTAATTGTGACTTAAAAACCAAACAAATTATTGGAGGATTATAGACAAAATAACTTGAAGCAACTTTTAAAGAATATGCAATTTTAGATGGAGGAGTGCTTCTTTTCATTTAGGGGTTACTAACCTATCTAAAGTCCAAATACAGAAAAACACAACAGTTCCTCTAAAGGGGAAAGTTTCTAGCTTTTTATTCTTGTATAATGAAAACTTGGGGTAGAGTAAGCCTAAAACAACCTCTGAACCACCTTAATAAAGCTTTGCCTTGAACTGAAGTTCTAGTGTATGTTTTCATTTAGCTTAAACATTCTCGTAATATAGAATGAATCATCTAGAGATCATCTAACAGCCCATTCTCTCATTTGCTTTTATCAAAACAAAAACCATTACATTTTTATTAGATACAAGGCTTTTTACTAAGATACTGTACCACTGAAGAAAATCAAATTTCTATATAACTATCTGAAAATCTAAGACTTTAATACCCAGCTCTAGAGAAGATGATTTCTAATTATCATTCCCTAAGAGAATGAACTCTTAATTCTCATCCATAAGAGATACAGAATTCTCATTACCATTTCTGCAATGAAAGAGCATATTTTCCATACTTTAAATGTGTTGCCTCCACCCCCAATCCCTTCCCTGGAGTCTCTGACTCCTTGAGGCTTGGGCAGGGTTTGGGGCAGGAGCAGAACCAAGAAGCTTCCAGCTGTTCCAAAGACGCCTCAATTCAGGCTTTAACCTGGTAGCCTGACCTGTTTGCCTCCAGTCGCTCCACCACCACTACCACCACCATCACCAAAGAGGAGGAAATCACAGGTTTTTTCTGATGTAGAACTTTAAAGTCAGCATGTAGTTCATTAGGAATTTCAAAGGAGAACCCTTAGCCCTTTGGAACAAGGTGGGAACAGTTTTCAAATAGTGCTCCTCCTAGTTCAAGAAGCTGAAATGGACTCTCCCTGCTCAGTAATTTTGTCTAAATGCAAACCACTAAGCAGATTGAATCGGGTGCATTTTAAAATTTTTATTTATTTAATTTTTTTAGGATTGAATCTGGCTCGCATGTGGGAAGCCAATGTCCAACCACTGGGCCACATCAGCTCCTGAGCTGGTTTTTTTTTCGTTTGTTTGCTTCGTTTTTTGTTTTGTTTTGTTTTTAGGAGGCATGAGGAACTGCACCCAGGGCCTCCCATGTGGAAAGGAGGTGCTCAGTCACTTGAGCCACAACCACTCCTCCGTTTTTCAATTTATTGACCAGAAGTACCCAAGAGTCTAAAATTATGCTCTCTAATATGGTAGCCACTAGCCCATACATGGCTATTTAAACTAAATTAACTAAAATTAAGTTAAAAATTAAGTTAAAAAGTAACTAAAATTGAGTCAGTCAAGTACCCAAGAGTCATACGTGGCTAGTGACTGCTACTGTATTCGACAGAGCAAAATGGAACATGTTCATCATCACAGAAAAATCTATTTGGCAGCACTGGTCAAAAATAAAGTGTTGTGTATGTGCATTCTTTTAATTAAAAAAGTAAATATCTAAAGTTAGACACTATTCATAGGATGGCTACAGGCTTCTAGTGGAACAAAAACCATGGTTGGTTAGCATGGACCCCAGTCAAAATATAAAGCAAATGCTGGATCTAGGAAAGCAGATAAATTATTTTATTTTAACATGAACATTAATTCTTCAATTATTAAAGTGATCATAATATAGGAAAATTAAAAGTTATTTTACTCTCTACTGAAAATCCATAATGTGAAGAAACAAAACAGCATGAAGTAAAAACAAAGATATCTTTACTCTTTTAAGTTAACATTCCTAAGGAGACAGGGCACATAGACAGACTGAGGTTATTCTTTTTGTGAACATGTTCTTTCAGAATATGAAGTAGTATTTCTTGATTTTTGTAGGGTGGCACAGGACAACAGAAGTATGCCAAAAAGGAGGAAATGTGGGGGAATGCCAGGATTTTTAGCCTCTGTGTGATGTAAAGAATACTGAGGCCAGGAGAAGTAATAGCCAAGGCACTGGAGTTTACTCGTATCTCAATTCTGCAAAGAGCTTGAGGTGATGAGGTCCTCTACAAGGCAGACAGCTGAGCTCTTACTGTGGCACGAAAGGATTTAAAAATACCTCCAATATTAGCAAACACCACAATCACTGTGACTGGGAGAGAAGATCCCATGAGTCTCCTCACCATTCCAATGGTAGTTTTACAAAGTGGTAAATATTACAGGGAACCCTCATAAAATTCATTCATGAAACATTTACTGAGCAACTACTTATATGAAGATTCTGAGAAGTGCTGTAGATGAGTATGTCCATCAGAAAGAATACCTTACTCAGAGGCCACAGAGTAAATGCCAGAGACTGTTGCTAGGACTGTTTTCTGTTTCCGCGTCAGTGAATGTATACGTGTGTGGGTGCACGCGTGTGTGTATATAACAATATTTGCTTTGAGACTAAATCAGTTATGTGGCTGGGATGTGAGGAGATGATTTTTAGACTTGGAGGAAGGCGATTAGGTACTAATGACACAGGAAGCTCTTCCAGCCACAGAGGACAACACAGGAAAAAGAGAGAAAGTCAGCTTGGCTGATACAAAGGCAGTAGACAGGGAATAACGTAGCGGATAGATGATGCAGGATAAAACACAGCAGAGCTGTAAGTCCGAGTTGGAAATTGAGGGTAAATGGGATTAGTTCCTAATTGTGACTTTACTGAAGTGTGTGTATGTGTGTGTGTGTGTGTATAAATCTACTCATAAATATATACCAGTGGCGTCTTAAATTGATTCAGAGAGGAGAAAGTGAAGGTGAAGAGACCATTAGCAGCAGCTTAGAGTAGATTAATTCTGAGGTGCTGAAGTTGGACCAGGGTTTGGGCCACAGAGATGGGCCGAATGCTAGCTGCATTGGCTACAGCAGTTTCTAAGTGTCTTAGGAAAGGGAGGGACTATTACATATTTTTTAAAGAACATTAAGCAGTAGACATTTTGATTTGAGAAATATTTGAGTTACTATGTATGAGCAGTCACTTTATTTATAATGTTTTTCCTTTATCGATGCTTTATACCACAAAACAATGAAATGCTTGCTGTAAGAATTCAAACAGCATCTGAGTATATAAAATAAGAAGGAAATCTTGCTCCTCCCCACCCCTAATATCTCCAAATCTACTCCCTTGGGGTAACTGTTATGATTAAAAGTTTGTAGTTACTTTTAAGATCTTTTGATATTCTTGTAAAATTTTACTATTGGTGTGCACATGTATGTGTACAGGATCAGAATACTATTGTTCACAATATGCTCTTTTCACTTAACATTATATTAATGGATATCTTTTGAGTTTTCACCATGACACTAAATAGTTGATGCTGAGGAACATTCTTGAGGAAACTGTTGTCCTCGTAGAACTGTAGCAGTGGCAGCTGAAAAACCAGAATCATTCCACTGCCTTGCAGCCTTATCCTACTTAAAGAACATATGACATTACCATCCATAATGTAGCACTTAGGTTTTCTGTAACTATCATTTAATTAGAAATAGTAGCTAGTCTGAGGTTAGAAACCATGTTCACTCTTCCTCAATTTATTATCCACATACGAATTTTCTTTAATATAATATGACTTACGACACTTGTAAAGCTGCATTTATTTCCTTGAGTAGCTCGTTAGTCTTATTAAAATCTGCCCGCATGATATTTTTCTCTCTGAGATGGTCTGCTGTCATGACATCCAGCTCTTTTTCAAGTTTCTTGTTTAAATCTTGTTCATGCAACCTGTTTAATTTATTTTTAGTTAAGAAAATGTTATTCTGAAGTCAAGCTGTCAAAACTTTCTATATTCTACCAGATCTGAAATGGTTTTAGGTACAATACATAGAAAATTAATGGAAACAGCCTAAATTAACACTTACTTTCCCCTAATCTTCTAGCTTGTTAAAGTTGTCTCCTTTAATGATTTTTTTAAAAAAAAACATTTTAAAAAGATTTCAGTAATTTATATACAGTTTCCAAAATTAATGAATGCATACACATCATTCAAAATATAAATATTTCTTCTATGTTGTGGATTATAACATAGTCAACAAATAAACTAAAAAGTGATCTTCAGTATCTTCCTAGAATGGCAGCCTAGTCATAAAAATAGGCAAGCATTGCCAAATATCATCACAACAGTCTTTCAGATAACACTGCATATTCCTTCTGTTGTAATAACAGCATACCTCATCTGTTGGTTAGATTCACTTCGTATTCTGAGAACTTCTTTCCCCTTAAATTCCAATTCTTTGGTTAGGGCACTTATATTCTCATGAAGGTGCTGGACCTCCTTATCCAAGTCGGAGATGTGATGCTCTCTGTGCCTTAATTCCTCTTGTAGATCTGTTATTCTACACATGTGCTCCTTACTCTGTAAAATACAAGTAACTCAAAGTTTTTTACATACTTGCTTTCTGTGTTTATCTGAGGGAGAGAAAATGACATCCTGGAATGTCTAATGTAACCAATCTGGCATTGCTTCAAAAGCAAACTGCTGGGGAGTGGATGTGGCTCAAGTGGTTAAGCGCCTGCTTCCTACATGGGAGGTCCCGGGTTCGGTCCCCAGGCTCCAGTACCATTAGGAAAAAAAAAAAAAAAAAAGCAAACTGCTGAAATAGGAAAACCTCAGGCCCTCTTCTCTTTCCATATATTTAAGAAGTATTTTTATGGAGACATAGTTCCAATAATGTCTAATAATGTAATATGTCCAATAATGTAATATGTAATAATGTACATATTACAATAATGTAATAAAAACACATTTCCCTCATTTTACTCATTTTACAGATGAGGAAACCAATACCCCAAAAGATGATTTATTTGTCCAAGGATGATATTTAAACAGCAGCAGAACCGAGATTAGAACATAAGGGCTCTTAGCTACTCAGTAGAATTATGTGGTCTTGCAGGAAAATGTTAGCACCATTGTCCTCTCATCTAAAATGGACCTGCATCTAAGAAGGCCCTCCCAACGCACACACGTGTCCCACAGCTCAGAAAGAATACTCCGTCTGCTCAGTGATGCCCCAGCAGTTATCTTATTTGGCAGATAAGCTCTCTTCCCTTTTCCTACAAGCCACTGTGAGAAAATGTTCTGCAGGCCTAGACACTGTCGATTTAAGTGTAAGCCTAGTTGGAAGAGAGGAGAACTTTTCTCTATGGTTAAAAGGTGGCTCAATTAAAACTTCCTAGCAATGCAGAGAAAACCTGGGCTGATCATTTAACATAGCTGAAGACTAACAAAGTGGAAATTACAAATCTAATAAAGGAGTAAATAATAGTCTTCACTGCACTATGACTAAAAGTACATGCATACATATAATATTTATATATATATCCAAGAACACAAACTACTATCCAATTAAAGGATATTCTTGGCGAAACAGTAAAATTGAAAGAGTGTAAATAATAGCTGTGCTAAGATGATATGGAAAAAAAAAGCAATCTTTTTTCTTGAGGATCTGCTTCTTATACAGCTGAACTATGCAACACAGCTATTTAAATTTAAGTTTAAATTAATTAAAATGAAATAAAATGGAAAATTCAGGTCCTCAATTGTACCAGCTATATCTGGCTCACATAGGTAGTAAATGCCATAGTGAATAGCACAGATTTAGAACAGGTTCATCATCATGGAGAGTTCTACTGGACAGCACTGTTTCATGGTATTCTGTCTTCACACTTCCTATTATTTATATTTCATTGTTCAATTTCCCAAGATGCAAATAAAACTCAATATATTCAATTAAAAGTTCATAAAGGAAGTGGATGTGGCTCAGGCCATTGGGCACTCACATCCCATGTGGGAGGTCCCGGGTTTGGTTCCCGTTGCCTCCTGGAGAAGGAGACCAAACAATGAGCAGACAGATGAGAGAACCATCTGGGGGGGAGGGGGATAAATAAAAAAAAAAAAAAGTAAATAAATAAATCTTAAAAAAAAAAGTTCATAAAATGCAAAGTAATTTCATGACCAGTAATATTTGGAAGTTGAACTTATTTCCCTTTAAAAATAAAATCCTTCAGTATAGATAGTAAATAATAACTAGTGAAGATACTAGTTATCACAAAATAAATTTTCAGAAAATTGTTAACAATCTATTCATATTTAAGAAAGCAACACAGATGTTACTTACCTGTCTCCTGCTGATATCTATGCTTCTCTCTAGTTCCATTTTAGCAGCTGCCATTTCTTGGTGATGATTATGCCTTAACAAATCAATTGAAGCTGCATGTTGATGGTTTAGTTCTGAGCGTAAGGAAGCTGGTAGCAAGGGAAAAAAAAGAGATCAGAGTGTGTTTTAAAAATTTGACACTTTAAATAAAAATGATAAAAGTCATAGAAGTTACTTGTATCTGCCTACTGCAATACCACAGGATTGTACATGCCTATTAAAATATGTGGTAGGTTGAATTACGTACCCAACAAACACGTTCTTAATCTTAATCTGTGTCCCTGTGGGTGTGAACACACTGTAAAGAGGAGCTTTTCCAGATGTTAGTGTTCGTTAAGTTGTGGTGAACTGAACCAGGCTAAGCCTTACTTCAGTTTACCAGAAGCCTTACAGAGAGAAAGCCACAGGCAGGAGCCAGAAGACGGAAGTCAGCGGAAACCAAGAAGAGAAAGGAGAGGACATCGCCATGAGACGGGGGGGCAGAGATGCAAACCAAGGAGCCCCAAGGACTGTGGCAAGCCAACACCAGGATAATACTGAACCTGGGAGGAAGAACGCCTTCTAGCCTCCGAAACTGTGAGACAACGAATTCCCACTGTTAAGCCAACCCGCTGTGGGGTATTTGTCTAGGCAGCCAGGCAAACTAAGCACTCGCTTTGATGAGGATAAGAAAAATTTCAAATGCTCTAGTGCATCAAGGTATTTCTATAGGTGCTTTCAATTTGCAAGTTAAGTGCTACTGGAGATAAAAAGGTTCTTTAACTCTTTTCTTTCGCTATTAGAATAATAAAATTTTATAGTTGATTGGTACCATAACATATGGTTAGCAGGCAACTTCCCACCGAGGTAAGAATTATTCTACATCTCTGAAAGATGTTAAACTACTGGCTGGTAAAGGGTTTCAGTGGTTTGGAACTCATCATTTTCATTTGAGTGATTCATATTTCATGCAATCCACAAACATTAATTGAATGCCAAGTACTATGCTAAGGGAGAATTAAAAATGTAACTGCACATGCTAGTGAGAAACTCATCATGCCAGGAAATTAAATGATATATTATAGATGACTATTTGGCATAATAAAAGCACACTTGTGGAAGTACCCAAATTTCCTAAGAGAGGGAAATTGGCGATGCCATCACAAAGGAACTGTCATAGTAGCTCAGTCTAAAAGCAGGGGTTCTCCAAGCGGAGAAAGGGAATTCTCAGGAAGCAGAGTTAACATATGCAAAGACAGAAAGAACCTGATCTCTCTGGCAAACTGTAACTCTATAAGTTTGGTATGGTAGGAGCCCAGTGAGTACCCAGTCACAGTAGAAAGAAAATGGAGCCTACGCTGAGAAAGTTTTAGTACAAAATGCTGCGGATTTTTTACTTTATCCTTAGGCTCATGGTTTTCAAACCATAATATGTGTGGCAGTATGCTGGAGGGAACTTGCAGAGGACACATGATCATCTTCTGAAGCATAAATTTCACTTGAAGATTTCTGGGAAAACCATTATTTTTATATTAATACCAACACAGATATAAATGAGTAAAATACAAATTATAAATTTTAAGGCTAAAACATGAGACTTCAAGGAAATGTGCTTATAGCTAGCCAATTTAGGTTGCTCCTAAAACCTCTGTGTAGGGTGCAAGCTCAGCCTCTCCCAGAATTAAGGGTTTCTTAAGTGGAAATGCTTGACAGGCACTGGGATTCCAAAGAGTGCAGCAACCTTGCCCCAGAATACTATCCCCCACAGGAGGAAGTAAGCCTTCTAGCTAAATTCTCATAGTTAAGCCAATCCATTGGGTGTTATTTATCATAGGAGCATGGCAAACTAAGACATCCAGTCAAACACCACGCCAAAGAATGTGGCCTCACCTCCAACCATGCCAACAAAGGCTGAATGGAAGCCTAGACTAACACTCTCATGGGGCTGGGGGAAAAAAAAGGCATTTTTAGGTATAAATCTAACAAGATATGTAGAGGACTTGTATGCTGAAAACTACACAGTGCTGATGAAAGAAATAAATAAATCAATGGAGAACATACCATGTTCATGGACTGGAAAACTCAACAGAGTAAAGGTATCAATTCTGCTCAAATTGATATACAGGTTTAGTGCAAGTACTATTAAAATTGCAGCAAGATTTTTTGTAAATACAGACAAGATTATTTTAAAATTTATATGTAAAGGCAAAGGAATCAGAATAGTTAATGCAATTTTGAAAAATGAAAATGAAGTGGGAGGACTCGTCTACTTGATTTCAAGACTGATTATATGGCTATAGACTGTGTGGTATTGGCAGAGACAGACATATAAACCATTGGAACAGAAGAACCACCCCCAAAGTAGATCCATACAAATAAGCCCAACTGATTTTGACAAAGGTCCAAAAGCAATTAACATAGGGAGCTTTTTCAATTGGTGCTGGAACAACTGGATATCCACAAGTGAAAACATGAACCTTTACCTAAGCCTCAAACCTTATATGAAAATTAAATGAAAATGGATCATGGACATAAGTGTAAAATGCAGAACCATAAAACTTTAAGGAAAAAAACAGGAGAGCTTTGGAATCTATGCCTACACAAGGAGTTCTTAGACTTGACATTAAAAGCTCGATCAACAAATGGAAATATTGATAAATTGGACTGCACCAAAATTTAAAAATTATGCTATGGAGGAATTGTGAGAAGCTGGCATCAGAGTAGGTAGGCAGGGCTCAACTCTCTCTCAAAAAAAAAAAACAATGGAGAAAGAGCCAAAAGTTGTCTGAGGGACCTCTTTTGGGGGTTGGCAGACCAGGACAGTGCTACACAACTCCCAGGAGGGCAAGGGACAGAGAGATGAAGAACCTGAAACAAAAGCCGTAAGATACCAGAACCCATGGCAGCTGGGAAGGGCTCCCAATCCCCATCACAAGATATTAAGTGGGGGTAAAACCCCTGGCTCACTGCAGCCACATGAGGAGGAACACACGTCCTCCCTGCCAGCTGTCACAAGGGAAAAGGGTGGGGGAGTCGGAGGGCTTCTCTTCACTAAATTCGGACAGCAAAGCCCGTTTTGAATCTTGGCTCTGGCCAGACCAAAACACAGTAAAGCAGAGGTTGAAAGAAACACTCAATGGAACGGTACCCTGACAAGCGCCATCTGCTGGCCGGTCTGGAAACTGCATGGAGAAAAACCACTTTAAGGTCTCTCTTTACCCCATCTCCTGGGAGAAAATCTGTGCCCCATTAGTGAGTCCCTGGCCTGATTTTGATAACTTAAGCTGGGCAAATTTAAGGATTTAGAATAAGTTGAACCAAATATCAAAGAGGACCCGTGGGGGTAAAAAAAAAAAAAAAAAAAAA
>JAQZBX010039589.1:0-22993 GCA_029593785.1 Cabassous unicinctus
GGGGGCTCTATCCACTGAGCCACACCCGCTTCCCTTATATTCATCTCTTTTAAACCTCACAAGAACCTAGTGACATGGATATTGTGACTCTCATTTATGGAGGGGGAAGTGGGGGTTCAGAGAGATAAGTAACTTGCCTATAGCATCATACAGCCAAGAAGTGTCAGAGGCTGGATTGAAACCCGGCTAGGTTTAAATCTTCTGAATTAACTCTTTTCCACAGGTGATGCTACCACTAACAATTTTCCTTTTTTCAACGTGAAAAATTTAGCCTATTGAGCAAGGCTTGGCGGCCTTTCTCTGTAATAGCACAGATAGTAAATATTTTCGGCTTGGCTGACCTTAAGGTTTCAGTCGCATATACTGTACTCGGTAGTTCTGCTGCGGTGCAAAGGCAGCCATGGATGATACATAATGAGTGGGAGTGGCTGTGTCCCAATTAAACTTGATTTATGGACTGAAATTTAAATTTCATGTAATTTTCACATGTTGCTAGACAGTACTCTTTTGATTTTTTTGCAAACACTTAAAAATCACTGCCAGGCCGCACAAAAACCGGTAACGTGTTGGCTTTGGCTCGTGGGCTTTAGTTTGCGGACCCCTGCTATAGAGCCAGCGTAGAAAATACATTGATTACCCGAGTGCACAGTTCAGTGGCTGCTTCAGAAAGTCTGCATGGGAGAGTCTTGGGAGCGGCCATCTGGTAGGCAGGGGAGGCTGCAGGATTTGCCTTAAAGACTAGAGCACGATGTGCTTTTTCTTGGATTTGTATGAAAATTTGAGTTGCTTTATGTGCACTGATGGAGATTATGGGGGAGTGAGGTGGTCCAAAAAGTTCTGTGCCATCACTCATGGTACAGATTCATTAATCTATGCCTGCTTTCACTCATTCGATGCATGCTTACTAAGCACCTACTGTGTGCCAGGCACTGTGCTGCATGATATTTATGCATTACAGAGTCAAAGCGGCCGTCGTTGACCACAGGCCCCCATAACCTCGCTGACCTCTTCTGTGAATAGCAGGGAGGCAGACAGCACGTGAGGCTCAATGAACGATATCTCGTGTTATCAGAAGACCCACGAGTGTCTGCTTTTTCTGCCTTCCTCCTTGTGTTTGGCTGAGCCTTTTGTGCCCATGGCTGGATAGGAACCCAGGGGTGCACTCCTAAGGCCCAGGAGGCCTGCTGGCCCCAAGGTGGGATGTGCGACGTCTGGGTTCATGAGCAGTACTGAGCAGTGCCATGTGGCCTGGCCAGCTTGGGATGGTAGGGATGGTGGCGGCACGGCGAGCGATGCTGTCACTGAGCAGCGGCTGGCGCGGGGCCCTGTGCTATGCACATCTCTGGTGCATTTTACTCATTCCATCTTCCCCTTCACCCCACGAGGTTATGTCCTCTGTATTACAGACAAGAGAAATCAAAGCTCCTTGCAGAAAACCCTAAGAAGGAGATTTAAGTGATTTGCCCAAGTCTGCAAAAAGCTTGGAAGTGGCAGGTTTGGGCTCTGAACCTCTGCCCTCCTGATTTCAAAACCCAGGCTCTTCCCACCAAGTCCATATCCCCTCCCCCAAGTCAGGGAGCCGTGTGTTTTTGTTTGTTTGTTTTCTGTTTGCAAAGGGAGCTTAGGTGCTTCTGTGTTTCCTTGGTCCTACGCGCCACTCACTTCACCGTTCCACATGAATGGCAGTAAGCCTTTGCTCTCAGGAAAACCACTTGGGGCATGACCTGCTCCTGTCCACAGACTTCCCTTTCTCAGATTCCTGGTCCCAGTTGGAAGCCAGTTTGTGCCAGAGTAGTCTCTAAATCTCTGTAACAGACTGGGAGTGGTTCAGTATTCACAGCACAGCAGTGATCATTAAATCTAGAACTAACTGTTCAAGGTAGCTGGCCTGGTTGAATCTGCTCCTTCGCAATGCAAATGTTTACCGACTCTAATCAGGAGAAATGAAAAATCACACGTCTAATTTTAAATATGTTGCTTCTGATCACAGGTGTTGTTAAAACAGCTCTTTTATGGCTTTATAAATATTCGGAGGTTTATTTTGAAGCAATGTTTCATTATTCCTATAGTATGATTAAATATTGAGAATATTGCTTTTCCAATTGTTCTATTGCAGTATTTAATGAGTGCAATTAAATGGAAAAATTGCCTTTTTAACTGATGATAGTCCATTAGTGTCTCTGTCACTTCAGAAAAGAAAAGAAGTGAATTATTAGAATGACAAATGAGGCAAAGTTACCACCGTGATGGAGAGGTGCGATTTCCCTCCACATAATCTTCAATTAGTGATCTCTGTAAGAGGATGTTTTTCAAAAGGGTAATAGAGAAGTAATGAGATCAGAAGCAGGTCAACCCGGCCTTCTCCGTTTGGCAGCTTGATTAATTTATTTCTCCTTCTTCGAGATTGCTGCAAGGGGCTTTTGTCACCCTGTGTTTTTCATGGGACGGTAACCTGAGTGACTGCTGATGTATTAGCC
This sequence comes from Cabassous unicinctus, assembly GCA_029593785.1. Lineage (NCBI taxonomy): Eukaryota > Metazoa > Chordata > Mammalia > Cingulata > Chlamyphoridae > Cabassous > Cabassous unicinctus. The sequence continues at coordinate 2,478 of JAQZBX010039589.1, forward strand.
TTTCAGGCAGGGGAGCAAGGCCGCCATCCTGGAATGGGAGGTTTAGGAGTTTGTTTGCTGTTGCTCTTTAACTGGAACATGCATTGGTGGCTTTGGATGATGATGATGAAAATGACGATGGTGATGATAAAATTGCCTGATGCAATAGAGCGCTCTGCACTGTCTACCGTGGGCCCTGGAGCTTGGCACACACGCGATCGCACCCCATTAGGTGGTCGGACTCTTCTGTTACAGGTGAGGAAACGAAGGCTCAGAGGGATGCCCAGCGTTGCTCGCTAAGAAGAGGTGAGGTAGGGCTGGAGTCCCCGCCTGCCTCTGGGCTTTTGGGCTCCCCCTGGGAAGCCCATGGCCCCTGCTAACGCAGTATTGGAATGTCGAATTCTTCCTCTGCTGAGCAGCAAGATAACCGAGACACACGGCTACATAGCAATGGAGGAGGCCAGGGTTCTAAAGCAGCTGACGGTGTAATTTGATGTTTTATATTAAGTGCTTATATGCTCAGTTCCAGGAACTTCAATTGCAAGATCATGTACAATGTGCCAATTGGCATATTCGACCTTCTTTTTCTACTCTGCCACCACCGTCATATTTTTCTATGAAAATGCTGTGGTGCAATCATCAGCTTGGAGAAATAGGCAGTTGAATGTTCTCATCACACAGAGGAAGCTTGGCTTAGTAAAGGAATATAAATATTAAAATTCAAGCCCCACTGTGTGTTTTTTAACAAGTTGCTTAACCTCCCTGGTGACCTTCCCCCCCCCTCCTTCTTCCCCTCTGTGAGCTGGCAGGGTTGTTTTATTACTGAAAGACAACATAAAGCACAATTTCTGGCACACAGCATGTACTTACTTCATGATTTATGCTTTAGATTTTATCATTAACTCCAACAGATTTCTGTATTCTTGTTTGCCAGTGACATGGTCTTAATTGTCTCATTTGGACTTTAAACTGTAGATACAACTTTCAATGGCAAAGAATATTAATCTTACTATATTTTAAAAATTTTCTCTCCAGTGAAGCTGCATTTCAGCAGCTTTTTAGATCATAATCGACATGAATATTGAACATAGCTTTCCCACTATGGAGATGACAGATGCATCTAAAAATCCCACTTTTCTAACTAAATTTCCTTTGCTGCTTTTTCCGATGGCCCTTGGGGGGAGGGGGCGGGCTCAGCAGCAGCAGCACCATCAGTGCCCGGTCATCCTTGGCTCCCTGCGTCCTCAGCTCGGCACTAGGCCCTGCCCCCTGCGAGCCTCCACTCGGGCTCATATCCTGGCCGTAGGACATCCGGTGCCCAAAGTGACCCCATGTGGAAGAACCTGGCAAAGCCCATTCAAACCCAGAGTTCACTTAAGCAGGAGCCACGGGACGGAATTATAGTCCAGGTCTGTCTCATGAAAGATGATGAATGAATATGCCATATTGGGAAAGAAATCACTCTGTCATCTTACGACAGGCTGGCTTGATTTGTGTGCACAGGTGTCCCAAAAAGTGGAGATAGGGGTGCGGCGCGTTCAGGTTTTCAAGGCTGGCCGACTCTCTTCCTGCCCCGCAGCTCCCTAGTTCTGGGTCCCGGGGCCTCTTCACTGAGCTCTCTAGGGCTCAACAGCCTCAGCTTTGGACGGAGAGAACATCACTTGCCAGGCAGGGCATAAGGAGAGAATGGAGCTAAATCGTGATTGTAAACACAGGGCGCTCGGCAAATAGCAACCCCACCCATCCTTTTCCAACGTTCAGGATATTACTACTCCTGCCACTGTAATCCCACTGGGAAGGAAGGAGATGGCTACAGTCTTCACTCCTCCCCCCACCCCCGTGTCTACGTCATTTAATCTAAAGGGGGTCTCTGCACAGTTTGCGGGGCTTCAGCAAAGCTTTTAGCAGCACCCAGAGCAGAATCTAAAAGAGCTTAGGAGTCAGCAACCCTGGATGAGTCCTGATTTCTTTAGGTCCACAGTCCTTTATCTGCAATTCCAAAATCCATCAACCTTCAAAAACAAACAAAACCGTGTTCCTGAAGTGTGTGGCAAACTCAAGGGGCAGCAAAACTTGATTGGAACCAGTGTGGACCTGTTTGTAATCTTCACTTTTCCCAGTTATCCATTTGATTTATTTTGCTGCAGAAATGTTAATATGTTTGATGTCTGAGTCGGGGTCCAGACCCCACAGGGGTGTTTTATAGTACACAGTTGAGAAACTATTTTGTAACCTTCTTCAAAAACAAATTCAGAAACAAACACATGCATTTGGATAAAGAATCGTAGACCTTTATCTGTGTGATTTTGGGTAAATTATTTGTTTCACTTTTTAATAAATTGATGGTAAATAGGGAGATGATGGTGATGATGGCGGTGATAATAGAAATACTAATAATAGAAATACTAATTCTATAAGGATGTAGTAAAGATTTGATACTTCACTCACAGCAAATAGTTGTTGGAAGTTGAAAGGAGAACAAGACATATAAGATTAAATGAGGAATTCAGGTAAATTCAGTGCTATCTCAACATGAGTTACTAAAACAACAAAAATGCGCTGTTAATAAAGCAGATGTGATTGGAGTATTGACAATCAGTCCAGGGCTTCTGGCAAAAAACACTCTTGAAGCAGAACCGTTTCCACCTAGTAGCACCTGCGAATTCCAAGGGCATTTGACCTTTGCTGAAGCATTTTTAATTATAGTTAAAGTGAAATTGCAACCTCAGGGCATCGTGGACTGAGCTTTGGGTTCAGATTTCCTTCAGACAGTGGCATTTCCTCCCCTGGCTCCTCCTTTCCAGCCAGTTCTCCTTTGAGGGCGTTTGGAGAATGGCTCTCTGAAAGAAATGGGAAATGACAAAAGGACAGAGTAAAGCATGCTTTGTTTCTTACAACAATCTCCCACCTCGAAGGTTCTGGAAAGAGTGGCATTTCTGCGTTTGCTGACCCTGTTGCTGAAAGACCATGAGCAGCAAAAATTGTTCTTGGAGCTTTGTGGTGAGCGTGACCTGCCTTTGTAGATCTACGGGAGCGAGCGACTGGGGCACAGGAGACCAAGCAGAAAGGGCCTTGGGTGAATTCTGTGGTATTTAGCAGTGACCCCACATGCAACCTATGCAAAACCAGGAGAGGCTTCCTGCACACGTTCAAGGGAAGAGCTGATCGTCTTGCGGACGAGTTCTCCAGTGTTTCTTGACAACATAGCCAAGACAAAAAGTGAAGCGCCTTCTTTTTCTACTAGCAATCGCTATAGATGTTTATCCCTAATGCATAACTGTCAATTAAAAACATTCCTTAAAATTTGAAGCTATCCCTCACTAACAAGTGTTTATTCTTATAGTTGATATTTTGTTTATTCTTATGATTGATATTTTAAGTTAATGAAAACCAATACCTGACTCCAAATGAGCCAAAACACTATATAAGAAGCTCTAAATTAATTTTTTGAAAGAAATGACACAAATGATAAAATGCACTGCTTTGAATTATCACGTATGAACGTAGGATTGAAGCAGTGTTTGTATACCCTCTATTTGGGTGTATTTTTCTGAACATGTTGGTAAATTTCAAAGATTCTCCTTCCTGCTTGTACTTGCCCTCAAAGAGGAATTTATCTCGTTCGAGTGTAGTCTTTAAACTTCCTAGTGGAAACAGAAGAAAATAAAATTAGGTTTTTGTAAGCTTGGGATGATATGCATGTTATTCGTATTTTCAATATGGGCAATGTAATCTCTTCACTTTATTTTTAAACACCACCTTGTAATATAAATAATCTAGTCTTTTCTTGTGCAGCCTGTTTATTCAGACAGGTGGAAGCTGACGCCAAAGATTGGCGTCAAATTGAGGAAACCATTCATGTAGTAAATAAGATAATTTGTTTCCACCCAAAAAAGATTAAAATATAGATTTTTTCATACTCTATTATTTTTAACACCTACAGTCCCTGAATATGTTTGATTCAGATTTGGGTCCACACTGCAGAGGGCTTTTTATTTCAGCTAACATTTCTTTCAGTTGCATAAATCAAAACCGAGGGTTTTTTATTTTTATATTTATATTTAAGTTTCTTGCATTTGTTATTGAGGAAAATGTTTAACTAGAAGTCTTGTCAGTTCTCATAAATAATAGTTAGGGTGAAGGTGCATCAGTATATTTATTTTATTTGTGTACCTTTGCAGACTCATAACTACCCCTCCACATAAAACAATTAGGCAACGAGGTAATAAGACAATTACATACTAGTATTCAAGTCTCTGGTTTTCAATCTCTGGTTTTCCAGTTGTTATGTAGGTGTGACTCTGTGAGGTCACCTTCATGATACAGCCTGCTAGTTCTCACTCTTTCTGCTTTAACGTCATAAAAATGTCCTTAATCTTAATCCATTCCTGTGCATGTGAACCTATTGTAAATAGGACCTTTTGATGAGGTTACTTCAGTTAAGGTGTGACCCAACTGAATCAGGGTGGGTCTCGTTCCTAGTACAGGGGGTCTTTTAGAGAGAGCCATGGGGAGGGAAGCCAGGAGAGGAGCAAGAAGCTGGAAGTCAACAGAAACCAAAAGAGAAAGGAGAAGACGTCGTCATATGCTTTGCCACGGGATGGAAAAGCCGGAGAACCCCAAAGATTGCCGACCAGCCAGAAGATACTGACCCCAGGAGGAACCACACCTTCTAGCCTCGGAAACCGTGAGCCCAAAAATTCCTGTTAAGCCAACCCATTGCACGGTATTTGTTCTGGCAGCTAGGAAACAAAGACAACGTCCACATACAAAAATGATGAAACCGTGAGAGTGGGCCAGAAACACTGGCCGTGTAACCGGCCTTGTGTCAGACGGCACCTGTATAACCTGTGCTTCCTTATTTCTGGGTTCATGGGTGATGGGCATAAAGGTGACTCTCAATGACGTAGGCCTACAGAAATTGGATGAAGTTTTGTTATTCTGACCTACTCGTCCTAAAGTGCCCTTTGTTATATATTTTTGATGTAGGTTTGTCCGTAGTAATAGTATTTTTAAATTTTATTGTGATAACATATATAAAATACAATTTACCAATTTAACCATTTTCACGTATATAAGTCAGTGGTATTAATGACATTTCCAATGTTGTGCTACTGTCACCACCATTCATTACCAAAACCTTTAATCACCCCAAACAGAAACTCTGTACCCATTTTCCCAGAGAGCCTGAGCACTTTGTTCAAGAAATAGGTTCCCAGCTCCCAGATGAACCTCCTGTTTCAGAATCTTTGATTCAGTGTGTCTAAAAAGCTCCCTGGGTGACTGGTGAGGTAAAGCTTAGGGACCACCCCAGTAGCCTATGAGCACGTTGAAGCTAAGGACGGGTGTTTTCCTGCCTACAATCCCAGGGCCAGTAGCACACCCCTCAGGCAGAGTTGCCGGGGTGTGAATGGGCAGATGAATTAATGGGTTAACAAGCTAAAAGATGACTGCAAGAAAACACGGAGAGTTCTTCCAGGCTTTTATGTCCATATTCTAAATCAAAAGCCCCATATTCCTGGTGTTCAAGTAAAAACATATGCATTCATCTACCCAAAGCATTTACATAGTTCAATCAAATGGACTGATACACTGATTTATTTTTTTATTTCGGTGGCTAATGAGACATTGCTTTTTCTCTGTCGTTATGATTGGCAATGATGATCCCACAGTTGCTGAAATTGTTCCCTTCATTGTGATTTTAATAATCATGGTGATCATGATGATTGATGAGGATTAGTAACATTTGTTGAGTATTTCTTATTTTTGTTACATTAAGTGTGCATTCAGAAGTTCCTGCACTTTATTTTCATGGATTAGGTAGGAAATATCATTATCCCTGTTTGACAGATGGAGAAACTGATGCTCAGGAATTTAAATTACCTAATGTCACACAGCTAGTAAGGGATGAAGTGGGAATGTGAACCAAAGCAGCCTGTCTCCAGTGCTTATGTTCTTGACTGTATCGTGATAAACTTGGTTCTCTGGCTTATAACCTTTGTGCAAATAGTACTTATTTCCTTTTCATCTAAGATTCTTCACTTGGTTATTTGGAGTAGCATGGAAGAGTAGTATTCGCTTTGTATGTTAGGTATTATATTTTTTAAATTTTGCTTTTTCATTTTTAAATAAATACAACTGCCTTATCATAAAATAGTCTAATAGTATAATTTAGTGAGTATAATCTTTTCCAATCTGAGACTTAAGTTGACTTTGATAGAAAGGATTTAGGATGTAATCTTTTTTACTTTCTCCATCCAACTGAAATAGTTAATTCAGTGTATCATATTTATAAGATTCCTTAGTTAAATATATATATACACACACATCTATGCACACACATATTTGCATCTTAAATAATGTTAATGGAAATGTCAGAGTACTCCATTGCAACTCTCCAAAATAAATTTTTCATGAGCAGGAAGCGTATGTGTTTGTATATGTGTGTATGTGTGTGTGCATGTGGGTATCATACACACATACATGCATTTCAGTTTCCAATAGTTACTGTTTTGCAAATGTGAACTGAAGTTTTGGTTTAAGTAATTTGGAGTTTGGTTTTATTTAAGATGCATTTCAATTTTAAATGGTTAACCCACTTAAGAAATTCCAGTTACAGTGCCATGAAGAAGAAAAACAGGTAACAACCAGCAGTAGCAAAGAGGGTATTATCTCCTCCCCCTCTTCTTCTTTTTCTTTTAGACGCCTCACATGATCCATTGATGGTAAATATTTCATGTGCTTTGCATATCAGCCTGAGTTCCCTTTGTGAAGTCAGGTAAATGGAATGTAAATCCCTGCATACTCCAGACAGTAAAACGGTATTATTTGATGTTACATCACATAAACATGCAGATTTGATTCCCCCTTTACGCACGCTGTAAAAACAAAGTTTTTAAAGTGGTTAGCCATACCTGGAAATGTAAATGCACTAGCCTAATGTAATGCCAAAGAAAAATTAAGACAAATGATACCACATTGCTGCCACAAACTGCGGCTCGTACAAAATTCACTTTAGTTATTATGCTGTGAATACCCTCCTCTGTGAATGCACAATTTATGTTGAATGCAACATGAATCATTTTAATAGACCGAGCAAAAAGTCCCCAAAGTCGATTTTCAAATTATGAACCTTGGAACAGAATATAACGACAGTGAACAACAAATAGTTCAGACTTTACTCTGAGCATGGGTGAAACATTAAAGACACAGCAAGCACTTTTGGGGAGTTGTTATACATTTCATAGGCTAATGGCAAAAAATATCAGAAATGGGGATTTTTCTTAATGCTGTTTTTCTGGCCATCATTCTGTTCAATTATTTTCACATTTGTGTAATCAAGATATTCCCAAACAGAGCATAGAGCTGTATATTGTTTGGAACTAATTATATGTATTATAAATCCAAGAATTAATTTAAATGACCCATTTTCTACATAGAAAAAGCCACGTTGTTTTTAAATAGCAAACTAAACAAAATGCTAACCCATATGGGAGAAATTTCCAAAGAATTAAAACCACCCACCAGGAAAACAGAAAATCCCTCTTTAAAAAAAAAAAAAATCACCACATCATATCTGAATGAGATTAAGAAAATTAAATTGATTGAGACTGTGCCATTTTTGCTGTTGTTGTTTCATTCACAGAAATCAAAAGTTGAGGTGGATGTTTGTTACAACATGCTCATAAATGGAGATCGTAGTTCTCTGCAAGGACCTGGGATTGGCATCATCATTATCTGGAAACTTGTTAGAAATGAAATTCTCAGACCTCACCCCAGACCTATTGAATCCTAAATTCTGGTGATGTGGCCCTGCATTCTGGGCTGTAAAATCCCCTCCAGGGGATTCTGAAACAAACTAGAGTTTGAGATTCCCATTCTGTAGGACGGAGGTGGGGCCCAGGAATTTGCATTTCCAACAGCTTTCCAGGAGATATTGTTGCTATTTGTCCAGGACAATGAAATTGAAATACTAGGGTTGCCATAGGGAGTGAAGGGGCTCCCTATTGTGGAAGACAATAGGGAGTGGTGAGGACCTGAGTCAAACTAGAGGACGTAATCCATTCTGTCCTTTGGGAGCCAACTGCTTCTTAGCTCCAGCTGGCTGTTGGCTTGGGGGAATACAGACCCTCTGTGCCACACTTCTTGATTTTTAAAATTTCTATAAGGCTGAAAAATATGGTTCTCTAAAATGCTGTTTCCCGATTTTAAAATACTGGCAATTTATTAACTTTTTAAATACTGTGCTGTTCAAGCAACTGGTAGGTATCCAGTTTATAATCTGTGTAAGATTTTGCTATTGCTTAACAATCTACCCAGTAATTTGACAAGGCAGGTAGAAATCCTGGAGGCAATATGTGTAAAGTGTTTTTAAGAGCTCAACCTGCTTATGCCTCTATATCCAACAGCACATTCCTTCTGAGAATTAAGGCCTGCAGGAGGGATGGTCTCAACCCTCAAAAGTGAGACATTCAAGTGCTCAAGATGCCTCCAACATTTATAATTGAGAATTGGAGCTAAACTTAGATGTCGTCTTCCCCCTTCCTTCTTTGTATAGATTAAGGGGCTGAGGGCTCCACCACCAGTTTGAGGTCCCAAGTGGTGGTGTTAGGTAGAACTTGCCTGTTCTGTATTTGGTAGCACCCTTTTTCTCTGTCCTCCTGTCTTTCTGAGGACTCCATCTGTGGAAAGGCTCACGAGATGCTAAGTCAGGTCATCAAGCAACTAAACTGGCAATTTCTTTCTGTCACGCTTTTAAAAATGATATAATGAATGGATGGATGGGTAGAAAGATAGATGCATGGATAGAATGATAAGGCAAATGGGGCAAAATGTTCCACGTTTATGGATCTGGGTATCTGGGTGGGGCTTATGTTGGAGTTTGCTGTATGGGTTTTATATTGTTTTTGCAACTGTCCTGTATGTTGGAAGTTATTTCAAAATAAAAAGTTTAAAAGTATCTAAATTAATTTTTTAATAAAAAAATGATGAGGGTGCAAAGCTTTTAGAAAGCTGACATGGCTAATAATCTCGACCCTTTGTTTTGTATTCACTTGGAGTACTCACAGTTATTAAATTCTCCTATGTAAATAACACAGTAGAGAATTTAACTTTGTGAAAATTTTAGAAGCAGCATGGAAAAGTACCACCTTACAGAAGATCCCAATTTGTATTACTTGTTACTGATAAGATAGAGATTAGACATCAGTGTATGGGCTTCCAGCTCCTAAAAGGATGATTTTATTTGGTCCGTAGAGACAAAGTTGTTGTCCCAGTCGTTAAAAAAAAAAAGCAATTTTATCGCTGCAAGATTCTCCCGGTTTTGTCCTTTGGGGGATATAATATCTTAATGGTAAATTGTTTTATTATTGTTACCTTAAAAGATTAAGGAACATAAAATATTCTTATAGAGAGGTTATGGTTTCCACAAATAACCAGCATTTCACTGAAGAGAAATAACTTTTTTAGAAATTGCCTATTTTTTTCCATAAAATGTATTCTTTGAGTTAGCCATAGACAATAATGCCATAACCTAACATGAATTCATTTTAGAAAACACAAAAGATAAGGGAATTCAGTTTGTGTTCTGTCATTATTGAAGCCTGGTTAGTGATTGTCTCCGTATTTAAAATTTCTCATTTTTTTCTTTCTTCCTTCATTCGTTCCTCTTTTTCTCTTTCTTTCTCTTTCATTCCTTCATATTTTTGTCACTTTACTCTGTCATTCATTTTCTCCATGCTCTTTGTTCTCTTCTTTTTGTAAAAATTTTTCATGTCCCTTGTTTAGGATCAGAGTCAGGTATTTCTACTAGGCTTTTATATAAAAAAATAAAGCAGGGAAGCGGCTGTGGCTCAAGGAATTGAGCTCCTGTTTACCATTTGGAGGACCCAGGTTTGATCCCTCGGACCTCCTGGTAAAAAAAAAAAAGAAAAAAAAGGCGTCCTGGACCTGCATGGAGAGGCGCAACGCCTCCGTGGAAGTGACTCACCAAAAGACGATGACACAGCCAGATAGGGGAAAAAAAAAAAAATTTAAAGTAGCCCTCTCTCAGTGCCAACTCTTTCCTCCTCTCCAGCTCCATTTGGTCTTTATGTCCATAGCTTTAAATAATTACACTTAAAATGCTACTTCTTGATTTTCTAGTTTTAGGTGTTATCTATAGACTTTCCACTAAGAAAAAAGAAAATTTCGCTTGGCTTTCCTCTCAAGCCCCTACCACGACGTACATCTTTTTTGTCGCTCTCCATCCTCTTAAGATAGTTATGCAACGGTATTTTTAGAAACAAATTTAATATTTATATTGTTATGAATATGTAAGTGTATTCACAGCTCAGCCATATAGTAGATACTAAAATTACTTTTCCTTTCCTGAACAATCTTTTATTTCCCCTGGAATTAATACTTGTCTTATTTTCTTGTTCACTTAGTTTTCACTGTACTCTAATTCAACCTCAAATTCTCATCTGATTTTCTCAATCTCCTTTCAAAATATTGAGAATTCATCAGGTATTCTATTACTTTCATGTTTGAAAAATCCCTCCTGGAACCTCCTGACCTTCTACAGTTTGGGCTGGTTGTCTTCTCTGCCTAGTTTGCAGGAATGTTCTACTGGTGTTCTACTTTGAGCTACTTCTACATTTTATAATCCTGGAAAATATGTTGATCCGTGTCCTGGGTTGGAGCTCCTAGTCCACAATTCCTCCTATATTGGTTTACTTGTTTTATAGGAGCATATTCTCCAGTAGCTTTCCAAGAAAGGGTGATGTTTTATTTAATTTTTTTTGGAGGGTGGTACCTTGCATGTTTTGAAATGTTTTTATTCCCAATCTCATTTTATTTATGGTTTAACTAGATAATAGAATTATAGATATGAAATTAATTTTTCTTCAAAACACTTTTTTTTGTATCCCCTCAAAAGACATGTTCTTAATCTCAGTCTCAATCCACATTCTTGTGGGTGTGAACCATTTATAAATATGACCTTTGGAGGATGTCATTTTTAGTTAAGATGTGATTCAATTTAATTCAGGTGAGCCTTAATCTCTATTACTGGAGTCCTTTATAAGCAGAAGAAAGTCAGACATAGTCAGAGGAGCCAGAAGGCAGAAATTAGTGGAAACCAGTAGAGCAGACACAAGGAAGAAGAGATGGCCAAGTGTCAGGAGGCAGAGGGGCAAGCCATGAAACCCCAAGGACTGCAGCCAGTCAGTACCACGATGGCCTTGCTCACACCTTAATCTTGGCCTGTACCCTCCGAAACCATGGGCCAATGCATTCTTCTTGTTCAAGCCAACTATTTGTGTGGTATCTGTCATAGCAGCCTGGAAAACTAAGACACTCTCTGTTTTTCTTACAGTACCACTGCTCTCAACTGTTTATATTCTCCTCAGAGAATAAACTTTTGCCTACTTCTGAAGGAGAGAAAGGACAGTTCCTGGCTGGGCTGAGAGGGACAGGGATTCTGAGTCTGAACCCACTTGGCCACCAGGTTTTGAAAAGATCCACTTTCATCTCCACTTCAAGAAGTACAAGTGCCATAAATTTCTGAGCCCTTCATTGTTCCATGATGTAAATTAGGCTACTTTTTGGCTGTCCCCAGTGCTACCTCAAGATTCAGATTTCTTGAATCTAAGTCACTTACCAGCTGTCCATCTGCTTTCCAGCATCTAACATTTTTTGGTTTGGTTAGTTTTTATTTTGATATTGCATGCTTTTTTATTCTTATTGTCATTGCGTTTTGTTGCAGTTTCTATTATTTTTCATGGGGCTTGGGAGGGAATTGAAAGAGCATGAACATGTATGATCTGTTATCTTTACCTCCTTTGTTCCTTTTCTCCTTCTTTTTCCTTTTCTTCTCTGCAGTCTTTTGAGTTTGTTCTGTGGGTGCACGTGGTTTATTCTGAACAACTTGGGAAAGTTTCAGCAGGAAGCAATAAGTTTCTTCATGTCTATATGCCTGGCATTCTGGATCAGATATTGTCACCTTGGGAGTTGCCAGGGAGTGACACCTGGTATAATTCTCAAAGGGAGAGGTGGGCAACACCCAGGGGAAATGACCCGGGCAAGGTGAGCACAGGCACAGAGGAGAAAAGTAGCATAAATGCGGGGTCTTCTGTGAGCACATCGGTGTTCTTGAAGGATGCAGGCAGATCTGAGGCTGGATTGGCCTGTATTGGCTTTTGTTTCTTCACTTCCTCAAGAAATCTTGACAGTAAGTTAAAAAAAAAAAAAATTATTGAAAGAAAAGGAAAGACTTCTGAAGGCTTAGTTTTCTAGAAAGCCGGAAGATCTGGAAGCACTGAAGGGGCATATTAGTCAGGGCATGTAACTGCCAGCGGCTATAACAAACAGACCACAATATTTTAATATCTTAAAACACGGAAAGATTCACACGTTACACATCCAGTGTGAGTTGGCAGGAAACTCCTCCACACAATCACTTGGGAACCCCAACTGAAGAGGGATCTGTGATTTTGTAGCTACACCATCTAGAACAAATGGACTTCGAAGCCAGGGACTGTATTGTGAGAGAGAGAATAAAGGTTGAGCATGGGGTTTTATGGCCAGATTGGAAGTGGCATTCATTGCTTCTACCAGCATTCTGTTGGCCAGAGCTAGTCCCTGGCCTCAACCTAATTGCGAGGGAGGCTGAAAAAAAAGTGGGGCTCACATGGATATTTGGACAGTACTAAAGGTCTCTGCCACAGGAAGCATATACTCCAGCCTTTGCCACTTGCCGAAAGTATGGAAGCCCAGAAAAGTGAGTTAATGATAAAGCTTCCAGCATCAGAATCTGAGTCTCAGGCATATTTTCCACCATACGTTAAGGCTTTTGCACCTGAGGGATAACACCATCACTTGCAAGCTTGTAAGAACATCGAGAAACCAGTTGCCAAGTTACTCCCAATCATCAGCCATTCCCCACCATCACTGAGATGTCAGCGCAGCTGTGGAACATGTTACAGATGAACATAATTCTTCTGCTGAACCAGGGTGAGCCCTTTTGTTTTCTAGGATCTCAGTTTATTTCATGAAACTGAAGTGTCTTCTTGGAGCTATAAATTTACCTGGGGGCGGGACTTACAGATGGTAAGAGAGGAGCTGGTGTTTTGGCACATCTGAAAAAATTTCCTAGCATGCCCAGTTTTCCTGTTTCCTTTAGTATGAGTCATGGCCATCCAGTAGCCAAGCAACACCCCCACTGTCATGTTGTCTCGTTTGTGCTGTTTTCTTCCCTACTCGAGCCTCATGTGACAGCTGAGGGATGCTAAGACTGTAGAATGGCACTGTGACTTCATGCCCTCTGGGTGTCCTCTGGTGCCCTCAGGAGCATACCTCATGGGGAGGGTCTTCTGGATATGTGGATGACCTTAGCTTTCATCAAGTTGCCTGTCACCCATGATGCTGTGCTGATTGAGTAAACGAATTCATGATCCACAACCACCTTCCGTGGATACTTGCTTCTTTGCACATTAAACAGGCCGTGCACACGTCCTCATTTTTCTCATCCTTCCATTTCCATATTAATTCTCAATCAATCACTGACGGCCAGCTGTCAACAGGCGCCATTTTGGGTAGGACCTGATGATGTATATCACTTGTTTTCCGATTCCTCACATCTCATCTTGTAAACTAAGCAATGCCCTAAGCAGGCTGTTCATGCTTCTGGGTGCAACCCCCTTGAGCTCTCGCAATGGCAAGTCTAGCACAGGTGCTGCAAGGAGGGAACTCTTTAAAGGGGCAGGACAGGGATACCTGGCTTCATGGACACTGTTTCAGCGTGTATGTATGGTTGTATGTCCTGTTCAGGGCCTTCTGAATGGCCATTCACTCTGGATATGACCTCAAGTTTGGGAACAATATTGCTATGTCTTTTTGGTAGGCATGCTAGTGGATAAAGGAGTGATTTGTTGTAAGTTATTTGACATTCAGTTGCTTTAACGCTGATACGGCAATAATTGTGGTTTTGGAAAGTTTCCTTTATGCCAGGAATGATGATGATTATGTTGCCGTTGATGATGCTGGTGCCGGTTTGAACAGGGAAGTCCAATTCCAAATCCATCACTTCTTTCTTTCTTTGCCTGGCTCACTTCGTCTCCTCTCCCCCTGTGCCTGCCTCTTCCTCCCCTGTCACCCCAGCTTATTTTTTTTTTACCTTCTCCCACCACCAAGAAACTTCCCCGACCTCCATCATCAGTATTCCTCACTACAGTCAGATATGGCACGTGGCGGGCAGAGGGAGAAGGTGCAATTAGTGCGTTTCACCAGACTGAGCGGAATCTTTGGCCAGGTGCAGAGGGCAGCTGGTATTGGTGAATGAACGGCAGCATTTTGACAGGATGGTCAAGAAATATGCTGGGCTCTGAGGACCTCGGGTGACGAGTGTCCCTTGTGGTCTGGTGATAAGGGCCCATTGCTTAATTTCTCTACGATTTGCATTTAATAAGGTTTTTTGTTATTTGTTATTGAAAGATACTTGCTTAGAAGATCATGCCATTTAAATCTAGCACAAAACGTCATTTTCCAAATAACTTCCAGCAAAGAAGATTGCATTACCAAAATGATTCTGTTCGCCTGTGTTTCTGTTTCATTGGCTGAATCTGTGCCAAGCTATGTTCAAATGACAGAGAAAACACCACCCACCGGAGCCATCTGTTGACTTTACTCTTAGGAGGAATCACTGCCTGGGACGCCCTGTCACCTGAATTGGCAGAGCAGGGGCGACTCTCCTCTTCATTTCCATGGACATGGCTGCTTGGAAGAGAAACTCAGTTTTAAGAAGTGTGATGCGTTGGGCGTGCTACCCGCTCTTTCCCTGTGTATCTCACTCGATGAGTGGTCATGGAGTGACAAGGATTCCCATTCTAGTTCTCTGACTCACTTGGTGTCTGGACCTGATAAAGCTCTCTTTTCTTTTACTTTTTCCTTATTCACTTAAAATAGAACAAAGCACATCAAACTCTTGCCAGTCTATTAGCCCTCCAGGGAGAGTTTCTTAAGGACTCTGAAGAAGTTGATTTGATGAACACAAGCTCTAGTGTCAGACTCCTGGGCTCTAGTCTCAACTCCCTTACTTCTTAGCTGTGTGAACTTTGGAAAGGCACTAAACATTTCTGAGCTTCACTTTCACCCTGTGGAAAAGGGAGTTTATAAGGGTTCCCACCTCATAAGGTCTTTCTGGAAGGTTTATGGTGTAACGTGCATAAAGTGCCTAGGAGATTGGCATGTCGCTAACCCCCATAAAATGAGTATGATCCTTGCTACTACTAGTTAAATGCTGTCTTGTCAGTCAGCTAGTTGAAAAGCAATGTGTGGGTTGTGAAGAACGTTGGCCTTGGTGCACAGACCTGCTGTACAATCTTACGTAAGCTAACCTCTCGGGGCATCAAATTCCTCAACTGTGAAAGGGGGATTTCAACCCTGTTTTATGGGGTTGTTAGAATTAGATAATATAATGTATGGAAAGTGCCTGTCACAGTTCATGATACAGTCAGACACTTAGTAAAGGGGCCCACTAATACCATTTTCAATAATTCTGCAAGCAGAGTTATTTGGATGTTCACTTTGGTAGATTTTAAAGGAAAAAGTTAGGTATTTGACTTGTGCCATTGGCTGGCTTGCTATTTGGTTTGGTTTCTTAGTTTGGTTTATCGAGTTATAATTTCTATTCAATAAAACACGTCCATTTGAAGTCTATAATTCGATGAGTTTTCACAGATACTCCCCCCACAATCAAGATCAGAACATTTCCACCAGCCCTGAGGCATTTTTCTGCTCCTTTTGCAGTTCCTGAAACTTTCCACTCCTGCCCAGAGGAAACCGCTGATCTGCTTTCTGTCACTATTGATAGTTTGCATTTAATAGAATTTCATATAAATGAAACCATACTGTATGTACTCTTTGCATCTGACCTTTTTTCACTCCACGTAATGAATCTGCAGTGCACCAGTGCCACTGAATGTATCAGTGGCTAGTTCATTTTTATTGCTAAGTAGTATTCCTTTGTGCTATACATCATATTTTGTTTATCTGAATATCTTGTTGATAGACATGTAGATTGTTTATGGTTACTATAAAGGGATATGAATTGGATAGGGCTGCTGTGGCTCTTCATGTCTTTGTATGGACATATGTTTTCATTTCTCTTGGGATAATTTCCTGTACTGGAATGGGTGGTGGGTCAATGGTAGGACTATGTTTTAAGAGGATGTTAAGCAGTTCTCCGAAGTGGTTGTACTATTTTACATTCCTACCAGCAATGTTTAAGAGTTTCAGTTCCTCTGCATCCTTGCCAGTACCTGATGCTAAGTTTTCTGTTTGGGTATGTAGGTTATTTCAATGTGGCTTTATTTTGTGTTTCTCTGATGACTAATGATGTTGAACATCTTTCTCTTATGTCTATTGGCCAGATCTGTTTTTTATTCTTTTGTCTTTTTGGGCTACAGCTTTAATGATATATAATCCACAAACCATCCAATTCACCCCTTTAAACTAAACACCTCAGTGGTTTTTAATATATTCACACTCAGGCCATTATCTTCTTTTAACATTTACCTTTTTAGTCATTTTCCCCTCTGGCTCTTTTTTCTTCTTCTATCTTTTAAAAGTCAGTGCCCCTACAATCCTGCTTTGGACCCTTTCCTCCATCTCAGCCGACCACTTTTCCCTGGAAATCATACCCATTTCCGAGATTTTAACGATCATTTGCATACTGATCTGATTCCCATGTTTACATACATAGGAGAAGGTGGGAATGCCCAGTTCTGAGTATCTGTCTCCGATCACACCTGCATGAATCTTTGGCATGGCATACGTGCCAGGTCATAAGCCAGCCAGGCCCCCATCTCCCTGCTCCTCCATTGCTGCCCACACCACCTTCCACTTCCTACAGGTTCAGAAGCTGCCTGGAGCTTATGCAGCTTTTTATCCTTTCTAGTCCCAAGCCCAAGTGGAACTCAGTAAATATGCCTCTAATGAATAAATGAACTTGTATTCTCCAGATTGCCTGAAAATGTGCTTCACTTTTATCTTCCTTAGAAATTAATTGCATTACTATCTTATTAAAGGTCAAGAAAAATAATTTATACTGCAATTCATTAGGCTACTAAACAGTTGCCCTAGCAATTTCTGATTATAATTTTGAAAATATTTCTAACCTGTGGCCTTTTTTCTTATCTCTAGTTAAAGCCTTTCTGGAAGAAATTCAATTTCCACTTTCCTTAATGTTCCTTAAATGTTGTACATATCTTAAAAGTGGATTCCCCATAAAACAATATGGATTATGGTCTCATTCCATTTAACGGTATGAAAGCTTGCCTGAAAAGACAAGAATGAGCCTCTTAAAATCATGTCCAAGCTTTAAAGGAATATAAAAGTTTCTCTTTAAAAATATACCTTTCTGCTTTCATCCCCTAACCCACCATGCTCAAGTCTAGTGTGATTCACAGTTGGAAATAGTTTTGCTTTGTTTTTCTAAAATCTGCAATGGGAGCAAAAAGGAAGCCCTTAAGATCTAGGGACCATGTGAAACTGCCCTTACTTCTGAGCTATAGCTGTGTTAGTTCTCAGACTCAGAAGAGAGCCTCATATATTCTTAAGAGTAATAAAGACGGGAAGCGGCTGTGGCTCAATTGGTTGGGCTCCCGTTTACCATATGGGAGTCCCCGGGTTCAATTCCTGGGGCCTCCTGGTGAAGGCAAGCTGGCCCGCACGGCGCGGTGAGGAGCTGGCGCAACAAGATGATGCAACAAAGGGAGACAAGCAGACGCAGAAAAATGCACAACAAATGGATACAATGAGCACAAGCAGCAAGTGGGGGGATAAATAAATTTAAAAATAAATAAATAAATAAATCTTTAAAAAAAAGAGTAATAAAGAGGATAGTAATTAGAAAAGGCAGAATCTAGAATGTCTAGAATGTTAACTGTAACTAGAGAAGCCTTTGTACTGTCACTTATATCCAGGGAAGAGTGACAAAGAGCTGTCCTAACACAAAGCTTGGTGTGGTGGGGTAGTTTGACAGGAAAGGAAGAGATAGACAGAGACAGTCCATGGAGGCAGACAAAGAACAAAATCAACCTAGAAAGAGGGTCAGGTATCTATCATCAAAAAATAGCAGGAGAAGGTTTGATCAGGTGGAGTTAGTTGCAGGGTGAGCTTGGGGATGAGGATGTAGCAGATGCCACTGCCTACCGGTAGCACAGGAATGGGGTGGTTTCCCTACCTCACTGAACCCCCTCCCCTATCACGGCTCAGGAGGGGCCCGGCTAGGGCACGGGCAGCTGGTGGTGCAGTCACACTGCATTAAGTGTCCTGTGCAGTGTGCAGGGTGCTGTCACGGTCGTGCCGGAGCTTGCTCCCGTTTAGCCATGGAGTAAGCCTGAGCCCCAGTGGTGCACACTTCTGACATTTCTTCACCTTTCACAGATTTTCCGTCAGCCAACCCAAATTTGCAGTTGTTTCCGGTGATTGAAAATATACTTGGAGTGCAGATGTCACAGATGAAATAGTAATGCCTTGGGGTGACGGATATGGTCGAGAAATAATTCTAGAAAGCCTGGTGATCAGGAAGCAATGAATCCCAAGCTTAAACTATATTGCTTTTATTTTTCTGGGGCTCTGTTTCCTGCTAACAGACTCATTGCTCAGAAATAATCCCTGTTAACATTTAATTTGTGTTATAGAAGTGATTTTTCCCTCTTCTATATATTATATAAACACTCCTATAATATGTACGACTGCATACGCACACAAATGCACTATTACTTTTAAGCCAAATGAAATTATACTCTTATAATGTAGCTTGCTTTTTCTTGAATTTGGTGTTAATTTGTAAACATTATTCCATGTCAATAAATGTTCTTTCTTAACATGCTCTTCAGTGACGAGGTATTACTCCATTGTATGGTTATACCATGATTTTCTCATTCAGTCCCCTTGCAGCAGTCTCAACACAGAGTGCCAACAGCAGCCTGATATGTCTCCATCAGTTGTGAGATAATCCCAGATAATTTGTTACTAAGAATACTTAAAGCACAGGTGTTAGTGAATTATTTTTTAAACTGCTTTATTGAGATAAAATCCACACACCACACATCACCCATCTAAAGTGTAATTCAATGATTTTTAATATATTCAGTGAGTTGTGCAACCATCATCACAGTCAATTTAAGAAAATATTCATTACCCCAAAAGGAAATTCTGCCCCCTTAGCTGTCACCCCTCCCACCTCCTTCCATCCCTTTCCAGCCCCTTGGTAACCAGTAATCTAGCCTGTTCTGGATTTCCCATATAAATGGAATCAGATAATAAGTGGTCATTTTTATTAGCTTATTTCACTGGCCTAAGTTTTTCAGTATTCACCCATATTGTAACATGTATCAGAGCTTCATTTCTTTTTATTGCTGAATAATATTCCAATGTATGGATATATTACATTTTATTTATCCATTTGTGAGTTGATGGATATTTGAATTGTTTCTACTGTTTGACTACTATGAATTCTGTTGCTATGAGCATTTATTTATGTACAAGTTTTTGTGTGAACATAAATTTTCATTTCTTTAGGGTGTATTCTTATGGGTAGAATTGTGGAATCAGATGTTAACTCTATGCTTAACCATTTGAGGCGCTGCCAGACTGTTTTCCAGAGCATCTGTACCATTTTGCATTCCCACCAGTAGCAGATGAGGGCTCCAATTTCTCCACTTCCTCCCAACACTTGTGATTGTCTGTATTTTTGTTTAGAGATGTCCTAGTGGGTGTGAAGTGATATCTCATAGTGGTTTTGATTTGCATTTGCCCTGATGGCTAATGATGTCAAGTATCTTTTCTTATGGTTATCGGGTGAAAGATTTTTAAGTTTTTGGAGTCATCACCCCTATAATAATGTCCACCTCATTCTCTTACGGTACAATGTGCTCTTTTGGGCAAATGCCAGGAGCTTTCAGAGAGTCTCCTACTTTAGAATGATTCCTAGGTACGTTTTATAAACAGAGACTGCAAGCCCCCATTCCCAAGTTTCTGACTTAGAATCCTGTGGTTGGAGTCCAGAACTCTGTTGTGATGTACATCATGTTGGGACAATGGTATGTCCAAGAGTTTGTGTGGCCTGGCTCCATCCTCCCTTATTATGCAGTGTGACATCTTGGTAGAGGTGAGGCTGTCACACTACCTGGGGTCATAGCCCACCCCAGCCACTTACTAGTTGGGTGACTTCGCTTTAATCTTCCTGGGCCTTACTTCTCTCATCTATAAAATGGGAATAATAATCATACTATTGTGAGGATTAAATACATAAAATGCTGGGAATGAGCTCCTGGTGATGCTAAGTTTTTAATAAGTGTTATCCTTATTGTTAGTAGTAGTAATAACAGAATTATCATCATTATTATTTATGTGTGTTGCTGCTGCAGGGAAACTGTTTAGAATGTTCAGGAGAGAAACTATGAAATAATAGAGGGGTCGGTTTATATATTCAAAAGGACTATTTAAACTTTAACATAGGGAAGCGGGTGTGGCTCAATGGATAGAGCCCC
>JAQZBX010039590.1:8066-23085 GCA_029593785.1 Cabassous unicinctus
CACTATTGGCTTTTTTTTTTTTTACCATATATTTATTTTGCAAGACAGCCCTATGCAATATAAGATGTTAAGCACTAGATGTCAGTAAAAGCACTTTCCCTCCCGGTTTTGACAAGCAAAGATATCTCCAGACATTGCAAAATGAACACTGGGGGATAAAATCTCCCTGGTTAAAAACAGTGTATCCCTTGTTGTAACCACACATGCATTAATGAAAATGATGGTAATGGGAAAATAAGCTGAGGGTGTAGAAAAGAGGAAATATGTATCTAAAGGCACACTGCTAAGAAAAGAGGCTGAAAATTCAGATTATCCTCTCCTATGTAAGATGGTCAAAATTAGGCATATATCATTGGTCAAAATGTTGTAAAATGTTCATTATTTCTTTCATCCAACAAATACTGTTTTTAAATAAATAGTGACAGCATGATGACCTATTGCATGAAATTAAGAGTACAACAGTGAATTTTACAGTAAGATCAATACTAGAAAAGCTATTTTTTTATCATTTGGATGTGATAGTACCAAGAAAGATAAAAGAAGAACCAGATGCACAATATAAATTTAGGAAAAAAGGATGATACAGGCTGGTACTGAGATATTTAGTTCTTCAGCATGTGGAGCTCATGGGTGTTAGAAGAGTGGAGAAGAGAGTGGGCAAATGGGATGAATGAGCTTCTTGAAAACCCAATATCTCATTACCTTACATATGACAGTCTTCTTCCTCACATTGGCTTCCTGAGTCACAGCTTCCTTGATTTCTTTCCTCTCAAGTCCCAGAGCCATTTGGAGCTTTACCTGTTTGAGAAGGTATGCATAAATCTTTATATTTGCCTTCATTCAGTTACCTAAGTTCTAGTGAGATATTTCAGGAAATACAAAATCAACTTAAACAGTACTTGAAAAGCATAGCAAATTGTTTGATCACTAGGTTAAACATAAATAAATTTTAGGAAGATAATATCAGGACACAAAAATTTAATTGAAAGTATGGTCATTGCAACATTATTTAAAATAGTAAAGGTGCAATTAATGAAAAAGATAAAGTGGTACTGAAGCATATTTAATTGCATGAAATGCTCACAATTGTGTGTTATTAAAATAAATATATTTATATGCAATTTGACATCAATTTGAGGGAAAAAAGTACTTGTAATTAATATAAAATTTAGGTAGAGATATTTAAAAATGTACAATGGAAGAAATGACTTACTGTTAGGTCGAAAACTGATGGTATTTTATCTCTTTATATTTCAACTTATCAAAAATATTTATTTGTTCATAAGAAGAAAATGATTATTGGTATTATTATTATTGTGAAATTATTATTATTACTATTATTATTTTGGCCTAGAGTAAACTTCATAAGTTAGCACAAATGAAAAATAAACACAATAAGTGGTAAAAACTTTCAAAGGGTAACAAAATAATACAATAAGCGCTAAGTTTCCTTTCAACTTTAGAACCCTTGCTAGTGATAAACACATTTATTTTACTTACAGGAGACACTCACAAAGATAAACATAACACCCATTTTTAATAAAAAGCAACTTTATTTCCAAAATCACTCAAAATTCTTATGTGCAAATTGCTCTTAAAAGGAGAATGGAATTAATATTGTACATAGTGCTGCACATAAAATAATAGAAGTCATGGAAATATTTGGCAAGATTGAGAATGTGATATTTGTTTTGGGGTTTGGAAGGAATAAAACACTTGTAGATGGAGCAAAGCATCTTCAAGCAGAAAAAAAAATTAAGCTAAAGCAAGAAGATGAAAAAAGTTGTGACATATTTGAGTTCAACAGTGATTAGGCTAATTTTGTTGGACCTCATGGTTGGTTAAGACAAGAGCTGAGAAGCTTAACTCAGGGCCCTAGAAAGACTTGATGGACAGACTAGAGTGTAGACAATATTCCTGCTTCAAGGAATACATGCAAGTGGAGGGTTTGAAGGTGTTCTGACCCAGGTGCTTCTGTTTTTTAAGCATTAATTGACCAGTGTTCAAAGCTGAAGGCTCTTTGGGAGACAATATTGATTAACATTAACGTAGCTATATGCACTATGCAGATAGCAAGGCCATATTGGAACGAGAGTTATTGTGGAGAATTAACAATAAAGATGCTCTGTAAATGAGAACCATTCAGAGAAAGCAGCCCTACAAGACGAGTTCAAGCTGTGGAGCTAAGGCCACAAGTATGAGGAACAGTAAGGACACCATGGCATTAAATGATGGGGAAAGGCTTCCTGGCAGAGTGCGTATCAAAGAATGGGTGGATTTGGGGGCCTGAGCATGGATCCCAAAGGGGGATCACCAGGACCAGAAGCAAGAGGTTCCTAACCTGAGGGTGAATTTTCAGGAGATTGGGAAGTAAGCAGTGAGCAGGAGGTGGGAGTCACTCAGGAGTACTGGGTGCCCTCATTTGCCTCTTTCTCTGGGCAAGTTACTTAGCATCTCTGGCTCTGCCTGTTCCTCTGTCAAAGCAGCGTGTCCAGATCCCAAATGAGGCCTCTCCACGTGTCCAGAGCTCAGGACACTGTATCTCTCACCTGGTAGACTCTGGCGGTCTCCTGCAGACGTTGAGAGGTGGCTCTTGTGCTCAGGGGTGTGTCGCAGATCCAGCAGAGTAACTCCTGGTCCTCCTTGCAGAAGTCGCTCGTCTTCTCGCCGTGCAGTGCACAGAGGCGCGTCCACGCGCGCCCCCAACCCAGCCCGAGCTGCCGCATGCTGTCCACCAGGCTGGCCAGCTGCCTGTTGGGCTGGAAATTCTACCTGCAGAAGTGGCCATGGCACTGCAGACAGGCGTAGATGCAGCCCTGGGTGCTTTCAGGCTTCTTGCAGAAGTCTGAGATGCACCTGAGACAGAAACTGTGGCCTCACTCAATGCTGACCTGGTCCTGCAGGTAATCCGGGCACACCAGGCACCTCGACTCTTCCAGCATCCTCTTCCTGGGAGGCCCTGAGGCCAAGGCCTGGCCTACCTTCCATGGCCTGGCCCTGCTGAGAGCAGCGCTGCCTTTCTCCGCCTGCCCACGCTATCTCCTCCCGTGGTGTGGCACAGAAAGGGCGGGACCCCACAGCTTCAGGAAAAGCAGGCATATGGGTTTGATAGACTGGCTCAGGTTCAAGAGTCCAAATAAGCCCCTCCCAGTGACAAGTTGTGTTTCAGACATCCTCAACCACAATATGAAACGAACATTCTAATAACTTTCATCCTAGAATAAAGTGCACATTTCTAATTGGAATCCCTCATATGGAACCTTAATGGAGCCTATAATCTAATATTTCCCATTACCACTAGCTTTGGAGAATTGCATATCTCTCTTTTTAAAAAAATTTTCATTATTGAACCATACCTGGGTCTCCCTTCCTTATGTAAAAGACCAATTTTCATAATCTTTTTTTTCAAAACGTCAATTTTTCATCTTTAATTAATTAGTCATTGGAAAAGAAATGAGACAATACATGTAGGGGAAATGGCAGAGTGTATACAATAATGATGGGTCTTTGCCCCCGGGAATAATTCAGTACATTTAAATAAATATTTTGTGCAGTTTAGCAAATATCCTAAAACAAATACACTCATGTTATGATAGTTCTAAAGTACATTTTAGATGTGACAAAGCTATAGTACAAGACATTCCTTAGAAGGAATACTTCAAACAGAAGTCTAACCTTGCTGCACCTGTAGAATGGGGGAGGCTGAGACAGACATAGAAGGAGAAATATGATTTGACAACAAGGAAGACATTGCCACAGGGCAGGCTGAATCAGGATGGAAATGGTGAGGTCATCCAGAAAGTAGACAAGTTCGAGGGAGTGTCATCTGAGTAAAATTTAATATCAATACTAAACAGTCAAAATTGATGGTGGAACATGCCTTCAGTAATTCAATTAACCCTTAAATTCTTCACTCAGCAGAAATTTGGTAGTACCCACAGAGTCTCAGACTCTGTATCATGTACTGAGGGCACAGCGGAGAGCAAAATATATACAGCCGTGTCTCTCCAGGAGACTTAAGATCGATTAGGAGAGGTCAACATGTCATCAGGCAAATATATATTTAATAACTAATAACTGTGTCATCAGGCAAATATATAATTAAAACTAATTACTGGGAAAAATGAAATGCACTGATAATATAAGACTGTAAAAGAGGAACCTAAACTAGTCTTCAGGGTAAGGGATAGGCTCTTGAAAGTCTTTGAGCTGACATCTGAAGGATGAGTTTAGGTGGTGACTAGGAAGGGAGTCTTTGGCAAGGCTGTGCAGCCAGAGGGCACAGAATACAGAGTGGACTGAGCCAAGAGGGAGCAGGATGCACCCAGATACTCAGAGAATGCTGAGTAGGATGGCATTAAGGGCCAGATGACTACAAACAGATAAAGTCACTGAGAGAGGCAAGGCCTATGACTCAGGGACTGAGACTCATGTGAAGTTTATGGGTCCTTATTCTAAGGAGGAGGACTTGGCCTGGAGCTTTGGCAGTGGGCAGGGTCTAAAAGTTTGACGAATTATTGAAATGGACTGACTGTTTGAGAATAAACATAGCCGGGTATGAGCAAAGCATCAAAATCATGAGGATCACAAAAGGCAATGGGCTTGACAATAGGAAAGCAGAACCTGGCCCCAGAATGAAGGCTATACTACTTTATTCACCTTTAACTCATTTACAGGTTGCATACTTCCAACTGTGGGATCCATATTCTACTGTTGTACATATGACCTTGCTTTATCTCTCCAAGACTCTGGCGAATGCTAGAACATTGTTTTTCTACTTTATAGATGTTTAACTTGAGGCACATTAGAGCAATAAATTTGTTCAAGTTTATGGGCAACTTGCTGACAAAGATAACTTGAATCTTGATTTCCTATTGCCTGGTAGGTTAAGGGAAAGGTCACACTGGCTTATGCTGAAGGGGTCATTGGAGTGACAGTGCTATCATCAGATGGCACTGCTTTCCTCCTTATTTCTGGGAGTTGCTGAACTTATGCCTCTTTTTTATTTCTGGCACTGGTAGGCTAGGCATGAGGTTTACACCATTTTTCTTAGAAAAGCAAATTACCCTTATGGCACATTCATGCAAGTAAGAAGTGGACTTGATTAAAACTAGACTTAATTGTACTTACAAATAGATAAGCAAATTCATCTCTAGGTACTTTCTGGTTGCATAAGCATGGGCTAACTTAACTTTGTATTTTCTTATGGACTTTCTTCTTCAAAGGTGAATTAGACATCTATTTGTTTGTTCTATTATAATGGCATTTTGATGTACACGCCATGTTAATCTTTACCCTAAGGTCATTCTTTAACTCATTTATAGGTTACATACTTCCAAATCTTTTAGCTAACCAATGCCCCCCCTTGTCTAATATTCTTTTCCTTCTATCTGTTGTCTTCTTTGACACAGTATCAATTCATTTAAATCCATAATCCTCCATCATCTTACCTTTCCTCCCTGCTCTCATTCTCTAACTTCTTAGACATTGCAGCTTTGAGAACGTGAAACCAATTATTTAGGACATAAATGTTCTTGCCCTGAGCCTTTCTCACTGATGCCTGCAGCTCTCTTTGGCCACACCTCCTCCCTAAGTCTCAGGGACTCACAAACTTCTTGGCCCTACAACTCAGCCTACTCTGCAAAAAACAGAAAAAAAAAAATGTCAGAGCAAACCTCAAGTTGAACAGCCACTGGCTCAGCATTTTCCTCGCTGCTTGTGGTTTTAGGATCCTCTATTTTCATTTAAGCAAACTTCATTTTTTTCCTTTTTCCTTTTTGTTTTGTTTTGTTTCCTGTGGGAACAGTCTTATCTTTCTACAGAAAGCTGGGTAAAGGGCTTCTGCATCTTACCATACATGTGTATTTATAATGCAGTGTGCTTAAGTGGAAAGAATTCAGAGAGAAATGTTAAAGCAGGGATAGTTTCTAGTAACTGTGAAGGAGAACCAAGGGGCTAAAAGATTATGGTCAGAAGAAATGCTCGTGCTTGGCCTGCCTCCTAAGCACAAGAACTCCAGTCAGTATCTGTGTATGTTAAAAAAGTTATATTAATATAATCATATTATATGTAAAAAGTGATTTAGAGGAAGCAAGATGGCATTGGTTTAGGTGGGCACTCACTATCTCACCCTTGGAGGATGGCTGATTGGGGACAGGATCCTGCCTGAGTGGTCTGTTCTGGGGGCCCACGGAGCGAGAACACTGGGGACATCGATCTGAAGGGAGCTGGACTGCAAGGTGGATTGCTCAGGAAAGAATCATGGGTTTTTCACTGGCTGTGGTAGTGGACATGGATGGCTGAGCCCCATCCTCAGAGAAAAAGACTGGGATGAGCCCCAACTCCCGCCAGCAAACCAGTGAGAGGAAGAAATCTCCAAGAGTAGGAGGGTTCTGGCAGAGGGTTGAGAGGGGTTTCCTTTTTGTGGGTTTGGCTGCCTGGACCCCTTTGCAGTTTTGGGGAGCACAATAGCTGGTTTGAAGCAGCACCAGGCTGAGGGGAGAGGGGAATCTTCTAAGCAAGTCTGATTTACCTAGCTGCCCAGGGATATGCCCCAACTCCCGCCAGCAACCCATTGAAAGGGAGCATTCTCCAAGAGTGGGAGGGTTCTGACAGAAGGTGGAGAGGGGTTTCTTTTCTGTCGGGTTTGGTTGCCTGGACCCCCTCACAGCTTTGGGAAGTAAATCAGCTGGCTTGAAGTGGCACCAGGCTGAGGGGAGAGGCGAATCTGCTGAGGAAGCCTGATTTACCTAACAGCCCTGTGATACTAAGGCTTAGCTTGGGAGGGGATGGAGTCAGCTAATTTTATTGTTGTGTGCTGAAAAGCATCAGAGCTTCACCTCTCCTGGGGAGGCCAGGCAGTGGGAAATGCTTGATAAATTTCCATGAACCTATTCAGGGTCCCCTCAGTGGAGGGGTGGTCTAGAAGTGGCCTTATTTTGGGTCCCTTATTTCTGCAAAAAAAAAAAAAAATTGACAGTCACTTTTAAAAAATAAAAAAAAAATTTTTTAACTTAGGTTAATCGCTAAAGTCTGCCTCAAAACCTTCAGCTAGAACGCTGCAGGGTAATTGATTGATGAACACAAGCAGGCTGAGAGACTCTACAAGGGTCCAAGAAGAAACACTCTTCATTCTTAGCTTTGTTTGACTGCTTGCTTGTGTGGTTGCTTGTTTTTTTTGTTTGTTGTCTCATGCTTTTCTATCCACTTTCCTCCCCCTGCCTTTTTTTTCTCTTTTTTAAAATTTTTTTAAAATTAGTTGCTGCTAGCTTGATTTTTCTTTGCTCTGCTTCTTCTTCCATGATTTCCCATTCTCTGTCTATATTGATTTTGTCTCCCAATGCTATCTCTTTTCTTTCCTTCATCTTTCTACCTTCTGCTTTCTGTTCTGGTTCTTACATATCCCTTTTTTTCATTAGTCCGCAACTTCAAGGGTGTCAATTTCTATCTTCTCTGTTCTGTATTCTTCTTCTTTTATTATTATTAACTTTTTCCTTTCAGCCCTTTCATTACTCTTTCTCTCACTCTTTATCATTCTTGCCTTCTAAATCATTATATATATTTTTCCTCTATTTGGTTTCCCAGTCCATTGTAGGTACTCCACTTTTTTCCCCTATTACTCTACACTGCCTACATGATTTAAATAAACATTTTACTAAGTCTTATATGGCCCCTCTTCTAACTTTTATCAACATTACTATTATCCTTCTTCCTTTCTCATGGAATTCAATTTCCCCAGCCCTAATATTTTGCCTTCACGGCAACATAGAAAGAATCAAGGAAATAGAATAACATGAACAAAGTGTTAAAGAGAAAACTTAATACACACACAATACCACCAGATAAATAAAACTCTAGAGCAGAGAGAGAAGCTAAACAACTGAATAAACCCATCAAGAAAAAATGATGATTAAATGACAAGAAAAAATTACAAACCATACTGAGAAATGAGAAGACATGGACCAGTCCAATGAACAAACTAAAAACCAGGAAGAGATGCAGAACATCGAACAACTAATCAAAGCTGTCCAAAAATATATCATGGACCAACTTAATGAAGTGAAGGAAGAGATTACGGATATTAAGAAGACACTGGGAGAACATACTGAAGAAATTGTAAACATATATAAAAAGATAATGGATATGATGGTGATCAATGGCACAATCCAAGAAATAAAAAAGATGCTGGATTCACATAACAGCAGATTTGATTAGGCAGAAGAAAGAATTAGTGATGTGGAAGACTGTACATCTGAAATAAAAGAGATAGTAAAACAGATAGATAAAAAGATAGAAAAAATCCAGCAGGGCTTAGGGATTTAACTGACAACACAAAATGCACAAACATATGCATTATAGGCATCCCAGAAGGAGAAAATAAAGGAACAGGAACAGAAGGAGTGAAGGAAATAATGGCTGAAAACTTCCCAACCATATTGAGCGAGATGGATGTACATGTCCAGGAAGCACAGCCCACCCCAAACAGTTTAAATCCCAACAGGCCTACTCCAAGACATATATTTGTCAAAATGTCCAATGCTCAAGACAAAGAGAAAATACTCAAGGCAGCAAGAGAAAATAGAACTGTCATATACAACGGAAGCACAATAAGATTAAGTGCTGATTTCTCATCTGAAAGCCTGGAGGTGAGGAGACAGTGGAATGACATAGTCAAAATACTAAAAGAAAAAAACTTCCAGCCATGAATTCTCTATCCAGCAAAACTGGTATTCAAAAATGATGGAGACAAACAAAATATTCACAGATAAACAGAAATTAAAAGAGTATGCCAATAAGAAATCTGCACTTCAAGAAATATTAAAGGAAGTTCTAAAAGTTGAAAGGGAAAAACAGGGGAGAGAGAGTTGGAGGAGAGTGTAAGAACAACTAAAAAGACAAAAGGAGAAATAAAAACAACATATGACATATATAAACCCAAAACAATATATGGCTGTTATAAGAAATTCATGGAGAGTAATAACACTGAAAGTAAATGGATTAAACTCACCAGTTAAGGGACACAGATTGGCAGAATGAATAAGGAAATATGATCCATCTATATGCTGTCTACAAGAAACCCAACTTTGACACAGGGATCCAAGGGGACTGAAAGTTAATGGCTGGAAAATAATTTTACAAGCAACAATAGCCATAAAAGGGCAGGAGTAGCTATCCTAATATCAGGCAAAATAGTCTTTAAATGCAAACTATTGTAAGAGACAAAGATGGACACAATATATTAGTAAAAGGAGTAATCTCTTAAGAAGAGAGAACAATCATAAACATTTATGCACTTAATTGGGGTGCCTCAAAATATATGAGGCAAACTCTGGAAAAACTAGAGAAATAAATGCCTTTACAATTATATTGGGGGACTTTAATACACCATTATCACCATTAGACAGAACATCTAGAAAGAGAATCAATAAAGAAACAAACACTCTGAATAATACATTAGAGGACCTGGACCTAATGGACATATATAGAATACTACACCCAAATATAACAGGATATGCATTCTTCTTGAGTGCACATGGATCATACTCCAAAATAGACCACATGCTAGGCCACAGAACAACTCTCAATGAATTCAGAAACATTGAGATTATACAAGATAATTTCTCTGACCAAAATGAAATGAATTTGAAAATCACAAAGGGCCAGAGAAACAGATTAGGCACAAGGATATGGAATTTAAATAACACACTCTTAGACATACAGTGGGTCAATGAGAAAAGCTCAAAGGTAATCAGTAACCACCTTGAAACTAATGAAAGTGACAACACAACATATCAAAACATATGGGATTAAGCCAAAGCTGTCCTGAGAGGGAAGTTCATAGCCATAAATACATATATTAAAAAAGAAGAAGGAGTTAAAATTGAAGACATACATGCACACCTGGAGGAATTGGAAAAACAACAAACTAAACCTAAAGGAAGTAGAAAGAAGGAAATAACAAAGATTAGAGCACAACTAAATGAAATAGAAAATAAGAAAGCACTAGAAAAAATAAACAAAGCCAAAAGTTCATTCTTCGAAAAGATCAATAAAATTGACAAACCCTTAGACAAACAAAGAAAATGAGAGAGCAGATGCAAATACAAAAAGTAAGGAATGAGTAAGGGGATGTCATTACTGACCCCACAGAAATGAAGAGTATTGTAAGAGGATACTTTGAAAAATTATATGCCAACAAGAATGGTAATTTAGAGGAAATGGACAAATTCCCAGAAACTCACAAACAGCCTACATTGATGAATGAAGAAATTCATGAACTCAAAAGTCCAATTAGAAGTAAAGAGAGAGACTCATTCATTAAAAACCTCCCTACTAAGAAGAGCCCAGGACCAAACGACTTCACAGCTGAATTCTACCAAACATTACAGAAAGAGCTAACACCAAACCTGCTTAAGCTCTTCCAAAAAATAGAGGTAGAAGGAACTTTGCCCAACTCATTCTATGATGCCAAAATTACTCTAATATCAAAGCCAAACAAATATGCCACAGCAATTGAAAATTACAGACCAATCTCTCTATGATCCTAGATGCTTACCTCAAAAAAAATACTTGCTAATAGCATTCAACAACATATCAAAAGAATTATACACCATGTCCAAGTGGGTTTTATCCCAGGTATGCAAGGATGGTTCAACATAATAAAATCAATCAATGTAGTACACAGCATAAACAGATCAAAAGAAAAAAAATCACATGGTAATCTCTATAGATGCAGAAAAATCATTTGAGAAAATACAGCATTCTTTCCTGATAAAAACACTGCAAAAATGGGAATAGAAGGTAACTTTCTGAATATGATAAAGAGTATATATGAAAAACACAAAGCTAACGTCATCTTCAATGGTGAAATCCTAAAAGCCTTCCCTCTGAGATCAGGAACAAGACAAGGATGCTCACTATAACCACTCCTGTTTAGCATTGTCTTAGAAGTACTTGCTCGAGCACTGAGGCAAGAAAAAGATATAAAAGCCATCCAAATTGGAAAAGAATTAAAAATTTCATTATTTGCAGATGACATGATCCTGTACATAGAAAGCCCTGACAAATCTACAACAAAGCTTCTAGTACTTACAAAGGAGTTCAGTAATGTTGCAGGCTATAAGATCAATGCTCAAAAATCAGTAGCATTTCTGTACACCAATAATGAGCAATCTGTGGAGGAATTCAAGAATAAAAATGCCATTTACAATAGTAAATAAAAGAATCAAATACCTAGGATTAAATTTAACTAAAGATGCAAAGGACTTAAATGCAGAAAACTACACAACACTGTTAAAGGAAATCAGAGAAGACTTATATATATGGAAGAATATTTCCTGTTCATGCATAGAAAGACTAAACATCATCGAGATGCCTAACCTACCCAAACTAATCTACAGATTTAATGTAATCCCAATAAAAATCAACACATTTTTTAAGGAACTTGAAAAACTAACTACAAAATATATTTGGAAGAGTAAGATTCCCCGAATCACCAAATACATATTGAAAAAGAAAAATGAAGTTAGAGGTATCAAACTCCCTGACTTTAAAAACATACTACAAAGCTACAGTCATCAAAACTGTATGGTATTGGCACAAGGATAGACAAACTGATCAATGGAGCAGAATTGAGAGTTCTGATATAAATCCTCATGAATAAAGTCATCTGATATTCAACAAGGCCACCAAGCCTTTGGATAGAATGGTCTCTTCAAAAAGTGGTGCTGGAGAACTGGGTATCCATATCCAAAAGAATGAAATAGTAACATTATCTCACACCTTGTACAAAAATCTACTCAAGATGGATTAAAGATCTAAATATAAGAGACAAGATCATAAAGACCTTGGAAGATAATGTAGGGAAGCTTCTACAAGACCTTGTAATAGGAAATGGTTTCATGAACTTCACTTCCAAAGCAAGAGCTGCAAAAGAAAAAATAGATAAATGGGATTTCCTCAAAATTAAAAACTTTTGCACCTCAAAGGACGTTATCAAGAAAATAAAAGGCAGCCTACCCAATGCGATGAAATATTTGACAACCATACATCAGAAAGGAGCATAGTGTCCCGTATATAAAAAGAAATCCCACAACTTGAAAATAAAAAGACAAGCAACCCATTTAAAAAAAATGGGCAAATGACCTGGAAAGACACTTCTCCAAAGAAGAAATACAAATGGCTAAAAAGCACATGAAAAATTGCTTGACATCACAAGCTATTAGGGAGATGAAAATCAAAACTACAGTAAGATACCATATTGCACAAATTAGAATGGTGGCTATTAAAAAAACAGCAGACTGCAAGTATTGGAAAGGATGTGGAGGAGTGGGAACCCTCGTCCACTGCTGGTGGGATTGTGGAATGGTCCAGCCACTGTGGAGAACAGTTTGGCAGTTTCTCGAAAAACTAACTATGGATCTTCAATATGATCCAGTGATTCCACTGCTGGGTATATACCCAGAAGAATGGAAAGTAAAGACATGAACAGATATATGCACACCAATGTTCATAGTGGCATTGTTCACTGTTGCCAAAAGTTGGAATTAATCCTGGTGCCCATCAAGAGAAGAATGGATAAACAAAATGTGGTACATACATACAGTGGAATATTACTCAGCTGTAAGAAGGAATAAAGTGCTAACACATGGAATAACATGGATGAATCTTGAAGACCTTATGTTGAGTGAAAAAAGCCATGCATTGAAGGATGAACAGTACATGACATCACTGATATGAATTGAGGAAAGTGAGCAGTCTCTGATGACCATTGTCTGAAAGATAGGTTTACAAGGGAGAGAAAGAGAAGAGAAGGATGTGAGCTATCATCCATTCGGACATAATTTATGGTAAAGTGATAGAATATACTTGCATATTGAAGAGATAGGACAGGTGGGTAGTGATATTACTAGGTTTGTTGGTGCAAGGTTGACAGGTGGGTAGATTAGGAAGGGTGGGTTAGAATACCCAGGATATTGGTGGAAGAGTTGCAAGAGGGGCCAGGTGAACACGGGATTTGTGGGTATGAGGTTAAAAGTGCAGGGGTGGGAATGCTCTTATGGCAAAATGACAAGGAAGTGTCACTGGTTTAGGGTGTTGGGTTGGTGGGGCATTCAGGACAGGGCACATCTGGAGCATGCTTCTAGGGAGTGTGTGAGTGTTCATCCTGTCATAATGTGTTGTATCAGTAGGTGGAGACCCACACATTGAGCAGAAAGGGGTTCAGCTCCCATCTTTGGGAGGACTGATTCCCCCAGAAACAGACAGGTGGGTGTCTCTTATGAGTAAGGGTGGTTCCTAATAGGGGAGGACAAACCAGCATGTCAGGACCTCTTCTTGCATGTAACTATGAATCTTGTCATCCAATGAGTTAAGCCAGGAGGTCATCATGGGCCCCAAGGGGATGGAGAGGGAGGAACAGAATAGATCAAACAGGGGGTATTTAGTGGTCAGGGGAAATGGTTTTCATTACCTTACAGTGATGGACACAGGACATGGTAAAAAACGTCATCAAAAATTATTAAATTGTACAGTCTAAAATGTAAACCATACTGTAAACCATTGACAATGTTTAGTAGCTATGTTTCATTATCTATATAAAGTTATAACAATGCTACCATCCACATATAAAAAGGTTTTAATATGGTGTGAGGAAAGGGAGAGGAGATTGGGCATATGAAAGTCTCTTCTATTCTGTATGTGACTTCTTTGAAACAAAATGAAAAACATTGAGAAACTGGGGAATGAGTGGGGGAAGGTGCCACGGTACAGACTGGACCCCTGATATTGCAGTGATAAAAGGAAAAATGTCCAAAAAATGTTTTTTTAATTCTTTTGTTTTTTCCCATTTTTGAATATCCCAATCCTTTAATTTAATTTTATTTTTAGTGTTTTTTTTTAAGTTTCCATGTATTTTATCTCTTACATTTAAATTTATCATTATTATTTCATTTTCCTATTAATTGTATTTGGCTATGATATGGGCTTCATCTTTAAAGAAGCTTTGAATCACAGAATGGTTACAACAGGGGCAAGAGAGGATCGGTGGTGGGAAGAGTCAGGGATGTGGGTTTCATGGGAGGAAGTTCACCTGAGCATACATAAAAGATATATAAAATTGTTCAAATGATTATGGGGTGGGGCATGGTCACAGTGGGTGGAGAATCACTCAATAAATGAGAGAATACTAAATTCCCAGCCTGGAGAGCACTGCCACATTCTCCAAGGGAATAGCAACAGTCTGCCAAGTGCAGGGTCACTGTCTGGCAAAGGAGGATGATCCACTGATGGGTTCTTGTTGATGACTAGTCTTTGCTCTTGAAATTGAAACTTAGCCTATTGTTATGGGGTGCCTAAGGTTGCCACCAGACAGCCTCCTTGTTGCTCAAATGTGGTTTCTCTCTAAACTTAGCATATGAATGCATTACCTTCCTCCCAGCATGGAACATGATTCCCAGGGATGAGCCTCCATGGCAGTGAAGGATTACTACCAAGTGCCAACTGGCAATATGATTGGGAAAAGACATTGAATAAAAGTGGGAAAAGGTAAAGATAAGTGAGTTCATATGGCTAAGAGACTTCAAAGTGAGTCGGGAGGTCTTCTCAGAGGTAACGCTTACGCACACCTCAGTAGGATCTCATAAAATACCAAAGTGGATATCACCCCACATAGAGGGGCTCCTGAGGGCTCTGGAGATGCCCAGGTCCTATATAAGGGGGGATAGCTCCAGATATTGATGCCTTATCAGTGGGCTCTACTTT
The DNA here is from genome assembly GCA_029593785.1 of Cabassous unicinctus. Classification (NCBI taxonomy): domain Eukaryota; kingdom Metazoa; phylum Chordata; class Mammalia; order Cingulata; family Chlamyphoridae; genus Cabassous; species Cabassous unicinctus. The sequence continues at coordinate 22,827 of JAQZBX010039590.1, forward strand.
GGAATCTGAGCTCCTGAGAGTGACAGAGTTGGACCAAAATAAGTCCTCCCTGCAAATGGTCCATCAGTTCCTTCTATTTAAACCTATATGTGGTGCTGGAGTTTTTAGGTGTACTTCCAGGGACTTGAGCTTTTGGCCTGCCCATGTGCCAGCTGGGCCTGGAATCTCAGTGGAGCTGCAACTCTTACTCTACAGCTCAATGGAGTCACCCAACACACCTGGCGGGGAGATGATGATGGACAACGGCCATCCCAGGGAA
>JAQZBX010039591.1:0-22983 GCA_029593785.1 Cabassous unicinctus
CTATACACTTATTGTTTATGTATTTTCACATATGAATGATATACTTCAATAAAATTTTAAAAAAATCAATTGGCCATGGATGTGTGGGTCTTTCTGGACTTCCAATTCTATTTCATTCACCTATTTGTCTATCCTGATGTGAATATCACACTATTTTGATTACTGTTGCTTTGTGGTAATTTTTGAAATTAGGAAGTGTGAGTCCTCTAACTTTGTTCTTCATTTTCAGATTGTTTTGGTTATTGAGGCCCCTTGCAAACATGAATTCAAGGATCAGCTTTTCCACTTTGCAAAATGGGCAGCTGAAATTTTGAAAGAGATTTTGTTGAGCCTGTAGATGACTTTATGTAGTATTGACATACTAACTCTTGTAATCCATGAACATAGGATGTCTTGCCATTTATTTGGATCTTTAATTTCTTTCAGCAGTGTTCTGCAGTTTTCCATGCATGTTTCAAAACTGTGGTTAAATTTATTCCTAGATATTTTATTCCTTTGGATGCTATTGTAAGTGGAATTGTTTTCTTAATTTCCTCTTTGAACAGTTCATTGCTAGTTTATAGAAACACAACTGATTTTTGCATGTTAATCTTGTACCCTGTCACATTGTTGAATTCATTTATTAACTCTAGTACTTTTCTTGTGAATTCCTTTGGATTTTCTTTATATGAGATCATTTCATCTGCACATAGAGATAGTTTTACTTCTTTTCCAATCTGTATGCCTTTTATATCTTTTTACTTGCTCTGGTTAGAACTTTTAGTACACTATTGAATAGCAGTGGTGAAAGTGGACATCTTTGTCTTGTTCCCAATCTTAGAGGGAAAGTCTTTAATCTTTCACTATCCAGAATGATGTTTTAAAATGGCTATAATTTAACAGATGATACCAAATGCTGGTGAGGATATGGAACAATTTACAATTACCTAAATTTCTCAGTAAAGTGTAAATTGGCACAACTACTTTGGAAACTGACAATATCTATTAAAACTAAATATAAACCTACTCCATTATTCCTGTGAATAATCCAAGGGAAATGATTGTTTATGCCCACCAAAATAGTTTATAATATGCATAAAAAAGAATGTGCATGACCTCTTTATTCATAATAGCCCCACATTAGAATCAATCTAAATGTCCTTCAACAGGAAAATAGATAAATAAACTGTAGTATATCCATGCAGGGGAACATTTCACACAATAAAAATACAGCATACTAAGGCTACTTGCAACACATGGATGAATCTCATAGACATTAAGTTGAGTGATAGAAGCCAGACACAGAAGAGTGCCTAATATATGTTGACATTTGCATGAAGTTTAGAAACAGGCAACGCTGATCTATCATGACAGAGATCAGAATAGTGATTTTCTTTGGGGGAAAGGGGTTTGGGAGGAGTCTTTGGAATGATGGAAATATTTTATATCTTAATATGGATGATAGATCTATGGTTGATTACATATATGAAATTCATCAAGTGGTACAGTTAAGATTTGATTTGTTCATGTTACTTCAAGGAAGTTATACCTCAATTGAAATTATTTTTTACACAGAGGAAAAAAAGGATACAGAAGAAAACAATTCCAATAAATTAAAAGTGAAATGGAAAAAGTTTAATTGAGCAGTTTGTAATAAGCATCTGTTCTTAAAATTTTCAAAAATTCAAGATGGAAGGAAAATAAAATAATAAAAAGTAATTGGGAATATTAGATTTCATCTTTTTCTACTTCTCTCTCAAATTAAATATCATGGAAATGATGTCCTCCTTGCAAATTTGAATGAAATTTCTCATACAAATCACTGAGTACAATGTCTTTCCAAAAGATTCATATCTTTGACAACTTTTCCAGGGTCATCTATTGTCATTGTTCTGTTTACATGCCCCACTTTGCTTTGAATCAATTTTGGGGTTTTTTAAAAAATTGTTTATTTTATCTATTAAAAAATTCAGAGTGATTGGCTTTGCCATCTTGATTAAATTATTTTTGATTAAATCTTTTTTGATTAAATTTGCCAGAGGTGTGTTTGCTTGTTTTTGTCTCCACCACTCATTCTTCAATGATCAATTTGGTCCATTTTCCTCCTGGAAGTGTTCGGGATTCCTCTGCTTTCACTGTGCTTACAGTCTAGTTAGGCAAACAACTACTTTGTAGAAAAACGGAGAGTACCTGGCCCCCTTTATAAAATAATGGATAATTTTTAAAAACTCTTGGTGGCAAGGGGTATGGGTGGTGTGTGGTTTTAAAATTCTCTGGGTGTTTTTACGTTTTCTTTCTTTAAAAATATGCCTTATTTTTATTTTTTATTCCCCCCAGATGGCCCTTTCTTTCCTCTGCTGACCTTCTTTAGGGAGGCACCAGGAACCGAACGTGGGATGTCCCATGTGGGAGGTCAGTGCCCAAACGCTTGAGCCACATCCGCTCCTAAGTTTCGCTTTTAAATTATTTGCATGTTTGGAAATCTTCAAAAAAAATCTTTGGTTTAATTTCTAATTCCTAGGGAATTAGCCAATTTTGCCTGCTCACTTTCTAGCTTGTTTTAATCTTATCTAACTTATTTCTGCGGATTTTATTTATACTGTTCTGATCTTCAATTTTACCATCCGACAGAATGTTAAAGACTCACAGACCCGCGGCAACCAGTAAAACTAGTCAATTTGAAGGTTTCCAGAGCCTCTTGGGTGAGTCGAGCCCCTCCCAATTCCTCTCTCGCGAGATTTTGAACCGGAAGTGAGTTATGTCTTAGGAGTCTGAACGAAGTGTCGGCTCTGTTAATGTTGGCGGGAGTTGGGCGAGCAGTCTCACGCTCCTCGCTGTCCGGCCTGGGAAGGCTGTGGTCTAGCGGGGTGCGGGCAGTGCTCTAGTGTCGGGCTGGCAGGATGCGGGTGGCTGTGGCCGGCTGCTGCCACGGCGAGCTGGACAAGATCTATGAGACGCTGGCGCTGGCAGAGCGGCGCGGCCCGGGGCCGGTGGATCTACTGCTGTGCTGCGGCGACTTCCAGGCGGTGCGCAACGAGGCCGACCTGCGCTGCATGGCGGTGCCTCCCAAGTACCGCCACATGCAGACCTTCTACAGGTAAGGCCTCGGACACGGCTCTGAGGCTTTAGCTAGCAGTGGGGAGAGAACCTAGATTGGGTTCGAATTCCCTTCTGCCACTGACCAGCCGCCTCTCCTGAGTTTCTGTCTTTGTTCACGCTGTCTCTCCAGAGTCTGTACTCAGTAAATGTCACTTTCTTTTCCCTATTTACCTGCCTTATCTGTTTCAAAAGGGAGTGAATAAGCACCTGGAGGTTATTTAAACTGTCAGGTTTAAATATCTGCTTTGTACTTGATAGGACTCGGGCACTAATTTATTTAATAATCCAGGGTTTTTTTTAATTGAACGACTGCTATGTGGTAGTCCCCGTTCTAGAAGCTGAGCATATAGCCGTGTACGCGACAAAATTCTTGACCTCGTTGAATTTACACTAGCTTGAAACTCAAGTGGCAGCTCTTCATTCTTAAGGACAAGAATGGGATATTGGGCAATTCGTTTTAACGTTTTATGATGAACTCAAGCTTTTCATTTTGACCTTATTTTGCTTGTCTTCTACGCCTAATTGAGGGAACTGACAATTTTACCCTTATGTTCCAGGTATTATTCTGGAGAGAAAAAGGCTCCAGTTCTCACGATCTTTATTGGGGGAAACCATGAAGCCTCAAATCATTTGCAAGAGCTACCCTATGGTGGCTGGGTGGCACCAAACATTTATTATTTAGGTATGTGTTCTTGGGAAAGTTTTTGGTTTGATGGGATATAAAAGCCTGTCAGGATTTGTGTATCAGTTAGGTAGCATCTTGAGCTATGTGGTGTTCTGGAGAATGTTACTTAATTAAATAATCACGAAGATTTAATTAAAATAATTAATTTAAATAGTTAATGATGAAAATATATCCATGCTTTGCCCAGGGATTATTTTTTTTAGCAATAGTTAATATAACTGCAAAGACCTTAAACACTATTTGAAGTCCCTTTGTTTTTTCTTATTCTTTTTATTAAATTAAAGAAATAAACCTTTTATCATGGAAATTGTTAAACATACACAAAAGTAGAGACTAATGTAATGACTCTCTGTACCCGTTGCCTAGTTTCAACAACTATTATCATTCTGCCATCCTTGTTTCAATGTTCCACTCACCCCACCCCTACCCTTTTTTGTGAGGGGGTGAGGGGGGAGAGATGACTGGAATATTTTTATAAAAAATATAAAAATATTCCAGTCATCTCTATGTATAATATATATTTATGTATTTTTATATGTATAATATATATATTTTTATATGTATAATATAAAAATATTCCAGTCATTATATGTATAATATATATATATATATTAAAACATGCTTACATTACATAAATGTTACACAAAAATTACAGGAATTCCCATGTTCCCCATCTCCCACACCTCCCACAACCTTCCACATAAACATCCTTCATTAGTGTGGCACATCACCTGCAATGGATACACACATCCTGGGGCTTTGCCACTAAGCATGGACCATAGTTCACATTGTAGACCACACTCTCTCCCACTGGAATATTTTAAAGCAAATCCCACCTGTTATATTATTTCACTATATCATTTCATCATGTTATTTATATATGCCAATATATATTTCTAAGTGATAAGGCTTTTTAAAAATACCACAACTACAATGCCGTTATTATACCCAACTAAAGTAACAGTAATTCCTTTTTATCTATTGCCTAGTTCATATTCAGATTTCCCTGAATATCTCAAAGATGTCTGTTTTATAATTGATATGTTTAAATAGGATCCAAATAAGACCCACACATTTCATTTGGTTGCTCCCCACCCCCTTTTTTCCCTTGCTGTTTATTTGTTGAAGAAAATAGGAAATTTGTCATGTAGAATTTCTTGCATTCTGGATTTAGCTGGTTGGATTCCTTGTGTTTTTAAAATGTTCCTTTTATCCTCTGCATTTCCCATAAACTGGCATTTAGATTTACAGGCCTGATTAGATTCAATTTCAATTTTAGTCCTTTAAAACTATACAGTGCTTTCTTCTCTTTATTTAAATGTGTTTATTTTCCTACAATATTTACAGGTTTTTCAATGATGACATCATAACTTCAGAAATTCAGTTTCTTTTCTTACCGATTGATCATCTTTTGATAGTTGCAATATTGAACCTGTCTGAAGCTGATCAATCAGAAATGAAATATAGGTACTTCAGGTTCTTTATATCTTGTGTCTTTTGACTTTTAGATCTATAACATCTAAATCCATCATAAGACTTTTTTCTCTAGTCCCTCCACTCCACCCACATATTCAACTAGGTACCAAATTGTGTCTATTTCCCTCTTAACCTCTTCTCTCATTTGACCCTTTTTTTCTGTTTGGTATTTTGGTTGATCTACTTCCAGGCCTTCGCATCTCCTTCCCTAGTCTACCTCATGAATAGTTGGCGTATTACTGTATACAAGAGTGACCTCATCATGATATGTAATTTTCAAATAGTTTTAAGGCTGCATGAAGTTCAAGCCTCTGAATGGATCATTCATTTAGTAAAGAGATTGCTTTTGCTTATAGCAGTTTTTATTGTATAATTTTTCAGGTTTGGCTGGTGTGGTAAAATACCGAGGTTTAAGGATTGGTGGACTCTCTGGTATCTTTAAATCTCATGACTATCGAAAAGGTAATGTTTTCCAACTTTAGAATTTGCATGCCGCAGAGTAACTTAAGCATAATATATAGTTTGACTTTATTTTCATTGGGTTCTTCTTTGAATTGACTATTCTTAGCTTTTTTATTATAAAATATTTTATACTTATAAAAATATAGACAACACTATAATATATTGTCTATCCCGCATCTAGTTTTATCAGGAATCTTACCATATTTAATTTTGATTTTTAAGAAATGACACAGTACAGATGCAATTGAAGCTCATTGTTTACCTGTCCTCAATCCCATTCTCCTCCTTTCACCCATCCATCTCCCTGCAAGATAGCAGGCAGCTACTATTCAGAATTTGGTGTTTATCATTCCCTTGCTTATTTTGATATCATTACCATATATGTAAGAGCTTGAAGCAATGTATTATGTGGCATGTTTTCAAACTTCATATAAATGTATCGTATTACACATATCTTTCTGCAGCCTGCTTCTTTGTTCTGTTTTTGAAATCTGTGTTGATACATGTAACTCTAATCCATTCATTTTAATTTGGGAGTAGTAGTCCATTGTATAAGTATACCACAATATACTTATTCATTCCACTGTATCTGAATGAATTGGCTTGATTTTAAAATTAAAGGAATAGCTTGTATTTTTATTCATTTCACAAATTTTATGAATTAAATATATTGGCAGCTAAAACTTATATCTTCAATGTAACTGTTAAGTCACAAGTCTGTTTCCTGCTGCCCTGCTCCCTATGATTCTAAACTGTAGTCGTGAGCCTATAAAAATAGGCTGTCTATTGCGTGGCAGATGTGTGTATAAACTGAAGTCACTCTTTGGAGGACAATTGGTAATATCTGTAAAAATTATAAATGCACCCTGACCTAGGAGGTCCACTTCCAGGAATTACTCTGTAGATATATTCCACAATTGCAAAATGATATATACAAATGTATTTATTTCATCATTGTAATAGCAAAAAGTAGTAACTAATTAAATATATCACAGTATACTATATAGTATAATGCCATGAAGCCATAAAAAACAACAGCAAAGAAGCTTTATGTGTAACTAAAGTAGAAAGATGTTCAAGATAAGTTAAATGAGAAAACAAGGGGTGGAACATGTATAAAGTATACCACCATTGGTATAATAAAGGGAGGATAAAGAAATATGCACAGATAGTATCCCTGGAATGAAATACAAAATCTGATTAATATTGGTTGCCTCTAGGTAGGGTTACTGACAGCTAGGGAACAGAAAGAGGGGAAGCTTTTTTTTTAAGTACACAATTCAGTGATTTTAATAAATTTGTAGAGTTGTGCGACCATCACCACTATCCAGACTTAGAACATTTCCATCACCCCAGAAACTTTTCTTGTACCTCTTTGCAGTTAATCTCTGCTCCTACCAGTCCTAGGCAATCACTGCTCTACTTGCTAGAAGGGACACTCTTTATTCTTTTCTTCTAGTGTCTTTTATTTTTAACTATGTGACTATATAATGCATTCAAAATTAAATATAATTCAATATTGAAAAGCACAAGCCCCCCAATTATTTACATTTATGGTTTGTGATCATTTATTAGGAGAAAATACCAGCATATTAAGAGCATTGTTTTTAATACAATTTTTAAGAACCAAAAGCATTGATGACAAACATCAGTTTTGGAGAAATATGTATATGTGTTTGTATTTGCAGTAAGGGAATTGAATATAGCTTATTTCTCTTCTTTAATTTCAGGTCATTTTGAGTGCCCCCCTTACAATGCAGCTACGATAAGGAGTATATATCATGTGAGAAATATTGAAGTCTTTAAATTAAAACAGGTATGTCAAAAGTACATTCCAGCAGGCTTGAAAAGATTTTAAAGTAATTCTATAACAAAAAGCATTTTGATCATTTTGGTATGCTATTTCTAAGAACTTAATTCTCTATTCTAAAATTTGGATCTTGGGTTGCTTTTAAGTGAACATATTATATTTTAATGGTTATGAATTTTAGTGAGTTATAATAAAATAAAACATTTAATCCATTATTTCAGCTATTATTCCTTAGGAGAAGGTTAAAAATAGATATGTTGAAATAAGGTGGTACTTTACAGAAAATATTAAAATAAATATTTTATTTAAAATAATAGTAAATAAATAAAATATTAAATAAAAAAGAACTAGTAATAAATGTGATAGAGGATATGAGAAAGTTCTGAAGGTGTTATCAAAACACTGGCTTAATTGTAGTGTAGGTGAAACTAAGTTTTTGTTTGAGAATCCACTAAATGCCCAACACTGGTCTAGGCAGTTTTCAGGCATGGTATTTCATATAATCTCTCCCCAAATTCTGTGAGATGGGTATCATTGTAACTTCATCACTTTAAGGATGAGAAATTGAGACTTAGGTAAGTAACCTGCTGAGGACTTTTCAGGTACTGAAGTCGTAAAGCATACCTGACTTCAGAATTCATGTCCTTTTCCACCACAACTTCTACAGGAGCATAAGGATGCTCATGGACATTTCTTTTATACCATTTCTAACCTTGAATGCTTTCCCCCTTTTTTTCCATTCTACCTATCTAAATCCTACCAATCCTTTAAGATCCAGTTTAGATACCATTTCCCAACCAGTGTTGTAGTTGAAAGTCATTACTCTTTGAATTTTCATTGTACCTACTGCCCATTTCTCTTATTCAGTGGTTAGTCATATCTATTTTATAATTTGTATTTCCTTTTACAGTTATTTAAGTTGTTTTAATTTAGTTTTCCATGTATCTGTCTCAGATTACCTGCAGGTGCTGGGGATGAGTAAAGTATGGATTATATTTTGTGTCTTCCCCATGAAGATGTCACCTTAAATACCTTTAATAGAATGTATGTAGTAAATGAAGAGAGTTTTAATGTATACTATGTGAGCTCATTTAAAAGTTCATTTTTTTTTTCCTGATAAATCTTTGGGCTTACTATATTATTTATGTTAGAGGTATCATGAATTCTGGTGTCTCTGTAGGTTCAAACAGTAGTTTCTTGACCAGAAGGTAAAGAACTATGATGATTGCATATTTTAGAAACCTGATGCTGAAGACCACAGCTGATTGGCAGTCTAATCCAAGTGTGTGTCTTTGTTGTCCTGCCTTGCCACAGAAAATAAGGATAATTTATAAGGCAGAGGGAAAGCTGTTTCTCTTTGTCTAGATAAATGAGTAGCCTTAAATGAAGTGTCTTTAAAATGAGTTACACAGAAATCTAAAGATCTAAGTGGGTAAATGGTTGTATAGACAGGTAGGAGGTCATGGAGTGATGGCGGAGAGAAGGGGAAATTTTTGTTTTTGTCACTCTGAATTTTTTTTTCTTTCTTTAAGTTGATGCAGCCTGTTGATATATTCTTATCGCATGATTGGCCAAGAAGTATATATCATTATGGAAATAAGAAGCAACTTCTTAAGGCAAAGTCTTTTTTCCGACAAGAAGTAGAAAATAACACGTTAGGAAGTCCTGCTGCCTCAGAACTTTTAGAGTACCTGAAACCTACTTATTGGTTTTCTGCTCACCTTCATGTGAAGTTTGCAGCCTTGATGCAGCATCAGGTAGGAAACAATATGCTTATTCATTTATTTAACAAACACTTATTGAACATCTATGGACTAGGCACTGCTGGCACACTTATAAAGTTAGAGAAAGAAATAAAAGACAACTTTCCTCTTGTGAGCAGCTCACTCCTCAGTGTGGGGAAAAGACAAGCCCGTATCGCATAATAAGTTTGTGATAGAGAAAGGCTAGGACACAGTGGGAGCAGACTATGATGGGGATGTGGAAGGGGCTGTGGGCAGTGAGGGTGTTCCAGGTAGAGGGACCAACATATGCAGAGGCTCGAGGTCAGAGGATGGTGCATTTGAGGAACTGCAGCTAGTTCCCGTTGCTGAGGCATAGGGAGAGATGAAGAGGGAACAAGATCCTCTCTGCCTTCTGGGCCTCTAGTTTGGGTTTTAACCAGAGGGTTGATGGTAAAATATTGAAGGGTTTTAAGTTGGGGAGTGAGGAAACCAGGTTTTTGTTTTAGAAAGATTAGTTTGGTGGCAGTGTGCAGTATGGATTGGAGTGATGTAAAATGGAAGGCAGAGGGTTCAGTTTTGAGACTATTTAAGCAAAATGAGGTTTTAACTTCAAAGAAGGGCAAAGAAGGAATACGGAGAATAAAGCAGGTTCTCGAGAGATTTTGGAAGCAGAATCATTAGGATTTGGTGATGGGGAGGAGGGAGTCTAGGATGATTCCTTGTGTTTTCCTTAGGTACTAGCTGTGTGGCTGGTGGTGCTTTGTGGAAGTTAAAGAATATGTACATATAATTAGGCTTTTACGGAAACATGCAGTTCTTCTTTTAATCTCTGATTCTAACTGCAATCTGATCCACTCATAAAGTATTCCATTCGGGAAAAGTTTAAAAAGTGTTGGGTAAATAAAGTTAGGATTTCTTCTTGAAGACCTCTACAGAATTTCTGAGAACCTTTAATGTACTAATGGGCATTGCCTTTATCCTGGAGTAGACTATGGTATGTAGTACTTCCCAAACTTACTTGACCAAACAATTTTCTGTGATATGAGTTACCTTGACCATGTTCCTCAAACATGGTTTGGAAGTTTCTGTCTGAAAATATTCCTACAGGTCCTTTCTTTTGTGGGCTTATTCTTCTCACTCCTCAGTTTCAGAGAGAAGGAGGATAGGTTACTCTTCTCATTTTTCTCTAGCCACCACCACTCGGTGATTATCCTCTTTCAAATCCAATTCATCTATTTATCAGTCCTCTTTCTCACATCTGTGTTACCTTCTTCTGTCTTTTAGGACCCATGGGACTCTTGGATTTTTATCAAAGCATCTGATTTGCTGTTTTTTCCCCCACTCCATCTTCTCTTGTCAACCTCAGAGACTTGTATCCCTGCATTAATGATATGTCTGATGCCTTTTTATTGGCTCCTCAAACTCCTCTTACTCTGCCAGTGTTCCTTTTCAGCTCCTTCATCAACAGCAAAGATCACTTTTCCTACAGCTTTTCCACCGTCAGATCTGCCTTTAATCTCTGTGCCTACAGCTTTTGCCAGAATTGAATTGATGCTTGGTCCTCAGCAGGACTTCTGTAGCCTGCTCCTTATATTTTTTCTTCCATGTGCCTCACTGTTTTCAGTGAGTCTCCTTTATACTGCTTCCAATGTGATCTTCATTTTTGGGATTTCCTCCCTATGTTTCTTAAGTTTCTTGCTGTGAATTCTTTTTTTTTTTTTTTCCAAATAGCTTTATTGGTATATAATCTACATCCCATAAAATTCACCCATTTTAAGTGACTTTTAGTAAATTTGCAGAGTTGTGCAAGCAGCACCATAATCTGATTTTAAATCATTTCCATCACCCCCAAAAGATCCCTTGTGCCTATTGCAGTGTTCCCTCATTTCTACCCTCACCCCAGGCAACGACTAACCTGCTTTCTGTCTCTATGGATTTGCCTTTTCTGAACATTTCATATTAATGGAATTATAAAATACCATAATTTGCATCTGGCTTCTTTCGTTTGCATGTTTTTGAGGGTCACTCATGTTGTAGCATGTATCGATATTTTGTTCTTTTTATTGCTGAATAGTATTTCTTTCAGCGAGTGTAGCACGTTGTACTTTTGGTTTTGTAGCTAAGAAGTCTTTGCCTAACCCAAGGTTATGAAGATTTTCTTCTCTGGTTTCTTCTAAAAGTTTTATACTTTCAGCTCTGCCAATTTACTTTTAAGCTCTTCTGTTACCTTATTTCTCATTTAATCCTTGTGCTGTATGCTTTGATTTATCATTATCATCATCATCATTAGTTTTTGCTTTGATTTTTTTGAAGAACTTGACTCTTAGAGAGGGTAAGTACCTTGCCTAGGTTGTGCAAGGGTATAGAATTGACTTGTTTTGGAAAGTAACCTTTATTCTTTTGTTACACAATTTTGGGGTGTCAAAAAGATTATGTCCATTTACTCAATGTATGAGTTTCCTGTGATGTTTTAAGTCTCTCTTAAATCATGTTTTGTATTGTCTAGGCCAAGGATAATGGACAGCCAGCCAAAGCAACCAGATTTTTAGCCTTGGACAAATGCTTGCCACATAGAGACTTTCTTCAGGTAAAAAGAAAATGAAATAACATTACAGTGTAGTTTTACTCTACCAGTGATTTAAAAAATTAAATTTCCTTTCAGAATTTACTTGTGGCCTCTGTTATTTATGTTTTCTGATATTTCTTCAGAAATATTTAAGTTACATTAGTGTTTTTAGGCTAATAAATTGTTTTTCAATTTTTTAAAGTCATATTAACATATTTAGGATATTAAAAATAGAACATATTTCTTAAAAATTATCCATTTTGTCCTGTAGGTGATAGAAATAGAACATGACCCCAGTGCTCCTGATTACTTAGAGTATGATATTGAATGGCTCACCATTCTCAGGGCTACTAATGATCTTATTAATGTAACTGGGCACCTGTGGAATATGCCTGAAAACAATGGCTTGCATACAAGGTAAGCTTGACCTTGTTTAGAAGTTGCATGTACAATCCCCTCCCCTGCCCCACCCCCCCTTTTTTTTCAGGCTTAATTCATTCACTTTATTTTTCTTATGGAAAAACTCTCCAGGGTAACCACATGATCACAGCTGGAGCTTGGGTTGTCTGCATAGAGACTCTGGTGAGGGTCTTTACAAGATAGTCAGTGAATTCGTGGTAGGGAGATTTGATGAACACAGTCTTTTTCCAGAGATTAGGGGTGAGGTAACTATAGGTCTTGGAGAGGGCATCAAAGGTGGCCTTGGCAAAGTTGTCCAGAGTGCCTGTGCAGCCCCTCGCTGAGGAGTACCAGTCATCAATACTGGCAAGCAGCAGCAGCTTATTGGTTACCGGGGCTGAGGCTATGGCAGTGCCTTGGGCAGGGATGAGGTACCCCAGCATAGAACCATGGTGTCCTGTCATCTTGCAGTGTGGGGCTTACTACTGTAGCCCTGCTGCAGAGGGACAATGGAGAGTTTGGTCGGGATGATGACCCTGTGGATGATGGTGGCTACCTCCTTGGAGAACTTAATATCCAGACCGACAAATGGCCATTGTAGTTCCCAATGGTGACATGCCTTGAACCTGGTCCATTGGCCAGCACAGGTCTGCTTTATGGACAGGCATAATTTTCGAAACCTTGTCCTTAAGGGACATCCCCAGGATAAAGTCAGTGATCTCAAGACTGCTCGATAGGCAGGAAGAAGAGATAGATCTGCAGGGACTTGATCTTCATATCCTTGACCAGGCTTGTCCTTGGCCTTGCCTCTGTGAGCAACTCAGCCTTGGCCCTGGTCCTGGCCCCAACCTGGGCAGCTACCCTGGACCTGGATGCCACTGCCAAAGCCTCTGTGGCTTCCCATTCTAAAGCCCCAAAGGCCACTGGACTCCCCTTGAAGCATTGGTGTGATTTGTCATTTGGTGTTTTCTCTGAGAAATCTCCCCTCTTCTTTTTTTTTTAATAATTTTATTATTTATTTATTTATTTTTCATATATATTTTAAAAGTTGCTTAGATTACATTCTTCTTTTTTTTTTAATCAAGGGAATTATTGAATGAGTGGACAATTCAGGGTTTACTGACTGTGTTCTCTAGAAAACTACAAGTTTTCTATCTAAGGAAGACAAGGAAAAGGACTGTTGAGCACCAACCAAATAAGTGTATAAGTGTGTATAAAACTATAATAGCATGGCAATTTGGTCCATTCATTAAAATAATTTATATTTGTTTTGGGGTGTGAGTTAAGGATAGTTTTTTTTTGTTTTTTTAAAGTTGTTTTTATTTCAAATAGTCCTTTGCTAAATTAACTATAATTTTACTAAATGAAAATTTGATACATGGTTTGTTTTTTATCATTGCACTTGAAGCCCATTGTTAGATTTCATCATTTATTGTCTGAGGCTGGTAAAATGTAAAAAGCTTTTGTTTTGGACTCTTATAGGTGGGATTATAGTGCAACTGAAGAAGCAATGAAAGAAGTATTAGAAAAATTGAATCATGACCTCCAAGTTCCATGTAACTTCAGTATAACAGCTGCTTGTTACGACCCTAGCAAGCCACAGAACCAGATGCAGCTGGTTCATAGGATCAATCCTCAGACTACTGAATTTTGTGCCCAACTTGGCATCACAGACATTAACGTAAGGCTTCAGAAGGCCAAGGAAGAACAACACTTGTGTGGTGAATATGAAGAGCAGGATGCCGGGGAGAGTAATGACTCTGAAGAAGACCCTAGTGAGTATAACACGGACACATCTGCCCTGTCCTCCATTAATCCGGATGAAATACTGTTAGATGAAGAAGAAGAAGAGGAAGATAGTATTGTAAGTGCACGCAGTGATATGAATACACCATCAGTAGAACCTTCTTCCGATCAAGCTTCTGACTTTTCTGCAAGCTTTTCTGATGTCAGGATCTTGCCAGGTTCCATGATTGTATCTTCTGATGATACATTGAGTTCCCCAGTTGGTAGAGAGGGGAAGCCTGGTGAGGCTGTGCAGTCGAAGAATGGGAAGGACTTAACTGAGCTGCCGTTAAAGAGGTTGAGTGATGAACATGAACCTGAACAAAGAAAGAGAATTAAGAGGAGGAATCAAGCCATCTATGCTGCAGTAGATAAAGATGATGATGCAGCATAAGACAATTTACATGCCTTAGTATCACATGTAGATACTTAATTTTTGAGACTGTATTTTTAGAGTTGGATTTTTGACTCAAGACTTTGTAATAATGAAGTTACCATACAAAAATTTTAGTGAAGTATGGACTTTGTCTTTAGGCCTTTGTATGTTTCATATACAGACATATTAAAATTCCATATATTTTCCTGATTGTGTACCTTATTTTGAAGTCATATATTATTCACGTTCATATTTTCAGCAGACACTTTTTGAACACCCGCTGTGTGCCAGGCACTCTTCTATAAGATGGGCATACAAGGATGAGTAAGGGTATTTTGCATTCAAGGAATTACTACCGCTGTAAATATCTTAGTGTATAAAATATGGTATATGTGTATTTTGTTTTACAGAATTGTCATGTTTGAATATACAATTTTCTATGCTTGCTTTTATTATAAATCTTTTCCCTGGTCAACTCTTAGTATGTGTCATATATAAATTAAAATTGATGGTGGTTGATAAGATTTCAGGAAATAAAGTATTAGAACTACTAAGGATTAATGAACATAAAATCTTAACCTTCATCTCTGAGATAAATATATATTTAAATATGTATTTAAGATTTACCTTTAATTGTAATGTAACTAGTACTGTGTTCAGGTCATTTGGGCATAGTACAGCTTAGGTTCATTAGAGTCTGACTTGAAAACGGCATGGGACTTTAATGAAAACAATGTAGTGTTGGTGCATGAGTGAACAGACCATGAACAGAATGAATAGAAAGACCAGAAATAGGTCCAAACATATATAACAATTTAGTTTATGGTTTAAATGATGTTTCAAATAACTGAGGGGAAAGATGACCTTTTATTTATTTATATGTCTTTTTTTAAAAAATTTTACCGGGAGGTCCCGGGGATCGAACTCAGGTCCCTCCATATGGGAGACGGACGCCCAACCATTTGAGCCACATCCGCCCCCCAGATGACCTTTTAAATAAGTAGGGTTGGACATCTGGATAGCCATTTGGAAAGAAAATTGAATTCATATTTTGCATTATATACCAATACAAATTCCAAATAAATCAGTGATCTAAATGTGAAGAATGAAAACATTTAAATACCAGATGAAAATGGGTAGATTTCTTTGTAACCTGGAACTGAGGAAAACCTTTGTAACTACATCTCAAAATCTGAAAGTGGATAAAACGGGAAATTTTCGGTTGTATATTTATTACCAGAATAAAAAAAAAACACCTAAAACCTATAGAAATGTACAACACAAAGAGTGAACCCAATATAAACTATGGACTATAGCTAATGGTATAATTATAATATTATTTTGGTTTATCAATTGTAACAAAGGAACCACACTAATGTAAAATGTTTATAATAGAAAAAACTGAGGGGGGTGTATTTGGGAACTCTACTGTACACATGATTTTTCTGTAAACCTACATCTGTTCTTGTGGGGCACCAAAACTTGAACAAAAATGTTCATTATTCGTGATAGCCAAAAAGTGGAAACAACCCAAACAACTGATGAATGGATAAAACTGATATATCTCTACAGTGGAATATTACTCAGTGATAAAAAGGAATGAAGTACTGATACATACTATAACATAGATGAAACTTGAAAACATGCTAAGTGAAAGAAGCCAGTCACAAAAGAGCACATACTGTATGATTCCTTTTATACGAAATGTTCAAAATAGGCAAATCCATAAAGACGAGTAGATTAGTGGCTGTCTAGGACTGGGGGAATGGAGTGGGGAGCAATGGGGAGTGACTGCTAATAGGTATGGAATTTCTTTTGGGGGTGATGAAAATGTTCTAAAATTACATTGTGATGGTTACATGGCTGTGAATCTACTAAAATCCATTGAATGAGACACTAAATATAATATATATATAGGAGAGCCCCATGATAAGGTGTGAGTTCCAGGTTATATTAGGAGAAAATGGCAGGATGCAGAACAGTGTATATAGTGTGTTAGTTTTTGTGTAAGAAAGAAAAACTTCCTTGTTTTGCTTTTTTCTTTTACTTTTGAATTTGTAAAACATTTACATTTCAAAAGTCAAAACTATATAAAAAAATATACTCAGATGTCTTGCTCCCATTCCTAACTGCTCTACTCTGTTCCTCCCTTTCCAACTATTTTCGTTAATATCTAGTTTATCCTAGTGTTTGAAATGGTGATATAACAGGTGAATCTTAAAAGTGGTGGAAACCCAAAACTTTTAAGTTGTGGAAGTCATTGATTTTTTCGTCTGCAAGCATCCATTCCTCTTTCCAGTAGCAGCACTGATGATTTTCTTTTCTTAATCAATTTTATTGATACATATTAAGGCATACAATTCATTCAAAATGTACAATCAATGGTATTTGATATAATCAGTTAGGTATGCAATAATAATAACATTGAATTATTATTCAATAATAATAAAAAACAAAATTCTTCACCTCTCAATCTCTCTCTTTCCCCTGCTGTACATAGCTGCTATTTCTGGCTATTCTTACACAATTTTTATTCATTAAGCAATTTTATTAAGATATGTTCACATATCATAAATCCATCCAAAGTGTATAATCAATGGCTTTTAGTATAATCACAATGTTGTGCATTCATCACCACAAAGAATTTTAGAATAATTTCATTACTCCGAAAAGAAAAACTCCACACTCCTTAACATTCCTTCCCCAGCCCTACATAACCACTAATCTAATTTCATCTCTATAAATTGATTTATATTTACATTTTATATAAATGGAATCACATTATGTCGTACTTTGTGTCTGGTTTCTTTCACTTAGCATTTTTTTTTTTGTCTGATATTAACATTTTGTAGTATTAACATACATTTGTTCAGCTTCAAAGAAAAACAGTCATATATGCAATTTTACCCATATTCGTATTTCACATGCAGTTTTATTATGCTATAGAGTTCCATGTTACATTTTTTTTTAGCTTTCCTTTTAGTAATATACATGACAGACTTTCCCTTCAAACCACTTTTTTTAAGGGGTACTGGGGATTGAACCCAGTACATGAGAAGCAGGTGCTCAACCACTGAGCTACATCCATTCCCCAACCAGAGTTGGTTTTTTCGTTGTTTATTTTGTTTTTAGGAGGTACCAGGGATTGAACCTGGGATCTTGTACATGGGAAGCAGGTGTTCAACCTCTTGAGCTACATCTGCTCCTTAGACAAATTTCATACCCACGTAATAGAACTGCTAGTTATAAATATTACGTTGAGATTTCTTTCACCTTTTCTATTCATTTCCAAAGATTAACATGTGTCCTTTTTACCAATTCTGCACAAGTTTTAACCCTCAGCTTTCTATTCTCTAAACTCATTCTATTTTCTGATGACCCATATTCAAGTTAGTAACTCCACGAGATTACACAATATATTTAGTTTATAGTAGCACAATCATACAGTATTTGTCCTTTTGTGTCTAGCTTGCTTCACTCAACATAATGTCCTCCAGGTTCATCCATGTTGTCATACGCTATATGACTTCTTTTCTTCTTACAGCTGCATAATATTCCATCATGTGAGTACACCACAGTTTATCCATTCATCAGTTGATGGACACCTGGGTTTTCCCCAACTTTTGACAATGAACATTGGTATGCAGATGTCTGTTTGTGTTGACCATTATTTTTTGGGAATCACCTCTATTATGCTGGCTTGGATATTCAGGGTGTCCTGCCGTCACCTATCCAAAGGCAGTCATGTGATACAAGTTATATCAATTAGATGCCAGTTCCTTGGAATGTGAATCTTGATCAGAGAGAGAAAAAGATGAAAATGGTTGGTGCTCATTAGTTCCAGTGCCCTGACAAAACTTTTGAATAGTTTCTACATTATTCCACACCCTCAGAGGTGCACTTTCTTAGCTTAGTTTTTCAGTATTCTTTCCATCTTCTGACCTACCCTCCATCTTCTAGTAAATTATATTATTTAATTTAGCTGGAATGCGTTTTGGTGCTCACAACCAAATTTAGTGTTAATGATTGTAGTTAGTGTAGGAAAAACAAAAGCATGATAAGAAAACTAAGGCCCTCACCTATCATGATTTCCTTCTTTCTTCTTTATCAGCCTAGTTCATTCATCTATTTAAGAAATATTTATTGAGGTACATATGTCCTAGGCACTATATCAGGGATACAATGATGAGATAACATATAATTCTTGCCTTCATGAAGTTCATAGTACAATAAAGTAAATTGTTATTAATAAAATAGTTACACTAACAATTGTAAAATTCCATCTGTAGTAGTGTGGCAAGTGAGAGGGAACAGAGAACTATAAGAGCAAATCAAAGGGACATTTGATTCACAGCTATTGTTTAACATAATAATTACTGGCGGTATTGGTCAAGGTTATAAAATAAGAAAAGGAAATAAAAGATATAAAGGTTAGAAAGGAAACATCATTATTTGCAGGCCATCTATATAAAGATGATCAACATAGGAAGGAGAAAAAGCAAAGTAAAAAGATGTGTACAAACAAAGCCAAGTTTTCCAGTTCAAAGAGAATTATAAAAATCAATAGAATTATCCTACACCAGCAATAACCAGCAAGAAAAAATGATAGAGAATAACAACACAGCAACAACAAAAATGAAAACATTTCTGTAAATTAACTTGTTAAAACTGCACAGGACTTCAATGGAGAAAATTTTAAAACTTTCATTGGTGATTGAATCATGTCCCCCACAAAAGTCATGTTTAGGTCCCAACCCCTGGTCCTGTGGGTGTGAACCCATTTGTAAATAGGACTTTTGAAGATGTAATTGGTTAAGGTGTGCCCAGACTGAGTGTGAGTCACTGGAGCTTAATCCAATATGGCTGAAATTCTTATAAGAAAAGGAAGTTGGACAAGAAAGGAGAAGCCATGGTGAACAATCAGAAACTGGAAGTCAATAGAACCTGAGAAAGGAGAAGAGAAAGGAGTAGACTCTGACATGTGCACTGCCATTTGGGAGGAAAGCCAAGGACCAACGATCGCCAACAGCCAGCCCCAGCACACCACAGAATTTGGGAAGAAGGTATCGCCCTCCTGATTCCTCAATTTTGGATTTCTCCTAGCCTCAGAACCATGAGCCAATAAATTCCCATTATTTAAGCCAAACCATTGTATTGTATTTATTTCAGCAGCTGGGAAACTAAAACACCCAAATTAAAAGAAATAATACAATATTTAAATAAAGAAATAGTCCATGATTCTGGATGTGAGGGCTTAACATTGGAAAGATGTCAATTCTTGCCAAATCAATAATGACCAATTACCCCCAAACTGCCTGTGTGAAAGCATTGACTCCATTCTGGTAATTTAACAAAATCCAGGAAGTTAATTTTTAATATAAATTATAATAGTGAAATTATGAAGAAGATTCCAAAGCAATTCCTAAAAGTATATTAAAGTACTGGTAACAAAAAAGAACAATGTGAAATGTGACCATTATCTTTATTTTTAATATATAAAACATGGAGAGGAAAGGCTAAAGGAGAATATCGAATGATTACCATTTTGGACTTCCCTACCTGTTGATTTATTGAATCCAAAGTGGGGAGTTCCTGGTGATTTTCTGAATTTATCATTTGTAATTTTATCAAACCTTTAAATTCTCACCCGAAAACTGTTCATCAGTCATCGTTGAGAAATTTTATCTTTAAAATTTATTTTTTTGAATTGCTTATATATTCCCATGGTACACAATCCAAATAGTACAAAATATATACAATATATCCAATGAAAAATCTCTCACAAAATAGATGTTAGATAGATGAGAGAGAAAGGGAGAGTGGGAGAGAGAGAATGATATAACAAATGTGCCAAATGTTAAAAGTTGGTAAATCTGTGTATCTGGGTAGGTGGTATATTGGAGTTTTCTGTATTTTTATTATTTTCTTTATTAGAGAAGTTGTGGGTTTATAGAACAATCATGCATGAAATACAGAATTCCCATACAACAACCCACTACTTAAAACTTGCATTGGTGTGAAACATTTGTTACAATTGGTGATAGCACAGTTTTATGACTGTACTATTAATTAAAGTCCATGGTTTAACTTAGGGCTCACAGTTTGTGTGGTGGAGTTCCACAGATTTTGAAAAAACTGTTTTTATTCTGCTGTTACCAGCAGTGAATGAATATTTCTATCTCTTTGCATCTGCTACAACACTTTATATATATATATATATTTTTTTAAATAGCAGGGGAAATGATAGCTCATTGTGGTTTTGATTTTCATTTCTCTGATGGCTAATGATGTTGATTGTTACATTTTTTTCCATGTGCTTTCTGGCCATTTGGATATCTTCTTTGGAGAGATGTCTGTTCAAGTCTTTTGCCCATTTTTAAATTGGGTTGTTTGTATTTTTGTTGTTAAGTTGAAGGATTTCTTTATATATTCTGAATATTTAACCTTTATCAGATATGTGATTTCCAAATATTTTCTCCCATTGTGTAGGTTGTAGCTTTATTTTCATGATTAAGTCCCTTGAGGCAAAAATGTTTTTAATTTTGATGAGATCCGAGTTATCTAATTTTTTCTTTTGTTGCTCAGAAACCATTCCCCAACACAAGGTCCTGAAGATGCTTCAGTAAGTTTTCTTGTAGGAGTTTGGTAGTTCTAGCTCTTATATTTAGGTCTTTCATCCACTTTGAGTTGAGTTTTGTGTATAGTGTGAGGTAGAAGTCCTCTTTCTGTTTTTTTGTTTTGCAAATGGAGATACAGTTTTCCCAGGACCATTTGCTGAAGAGACTATTCTTTCCCAATTGAGTGGTCTTTGACATGTTGTAAAAAATCAGTTGGCCATAAATGTGAGGTTGTTTTCTGAGCTCTCAATTTGATTCTATTGGTCTATATGTCTGTCTTTGAGCCAGTACCATGCTGTTTTGATTAGTGTGGCTTTGTAATTAGTTTAAGATTGGAAAGTGTGAGTCCTCCAACTTCATTCTTCTTTTTCAAGATGGGTTTAGCTATTTGGTTCCCCTTATCTTTCCATCTAAATTTGATGATTGATTTTTCCATTTCTGCAAAGAGGGTTGGAATTTTGATTGGGATTGTATTAAATCTATAAATTTCTTTGGGTAAGATTGACATCTTAAAGATACTTAGTCTTCCATTCCATGAACACAGAACATCCTTCCATTTATTTAGGTCTTCTTTGATTTTTTTAAGCAATGTTTTGTAGTTTTCTCTGTATAAGTCTTTTGCATCCTTGGTTAGATTTATTTCTAGATATTTGATTCTTTTAATTGGAGACAGCTCACCACTGATCCAAAGTCGCTAATCAAAGGCCATGATCAGTGATCAGCCATGCCTACCTCTAGTCTTGGGGAAGAGGATTTTTATGTCCCTTTTTGTCACCAGCGAGCCAGGGGCTGGACCCCAGGGTGGCCTGCCCCGAGAGTGGGGGATGGGTGCCGGTAGCTGCCACGCATGGAGGAATTTTCCTGTTACTATTTTTTTAAACTGTAATTTATCAGCCTTTTCCTCTCCCTCTTCCCTAGATGCTGTACAGTGTTCTTCCAGCCTCCAGAGTTTCAAAATAGTTCTTTCAGAAAATTCTTGCCTGTTTAATAGTTGTTCTAGCGGAAGGACTAGTCCTGGAGCTCCCTACTCTGCCGTCTTCCCACAATCCTCTCTCCTCTGTATTATTTTTGTGTTATGTTGGTAACTTCCTTGTAAGTTTGAAATTATTTCAAAATAAAATAATGTTAAAAATCATTTTCCATTCATCTCCTAGTTACTCAGTTCCTCTCGCTAGAGTCAACCAATTTTACCAGTTGAATTTTTCTTTTATGCTCCCTTTTGAGAAAGATGGTAACAAGCATACATTCTCTTCTTTACCTTGCTTCTTCACTTAACAATATGTCTTGGATATGATTCCACATCAATACATAAAAATCTTCCTTGTTCTTTTTTTTTTTAATGGATACCAATTATTCTATTATTCTATTGTATGGATATGCCTTAATTTATTAAATCAGTCTCCACTGATGGACATTAGGTCTTTTCTAAACCTTTAATAATAAAACAATAAAAATGAAAATATGTGCTATTTCACTTATGTGCTAGGATAAATTTCTGGTAATAGAATTGCTGGTCACAGGTAAATTTGTAATTTTGATAAGTATTGCTTAGCTGCCCTCTGCAGAGATTGCACAAATTTATGCTGCTAGTAATGTATGAGAGTGCCCATTTCTCTTATACCCTTTTCAACACCTTATATTAAAATGCATAGGCCTTTGCTCATCTGAGAGATGAAAAAGAGCATCTAGGATAGTTTTCATTATCTTAAATGTGAGGTCTTTTCATATATTTAAGATCTGTTTTTATTTCTTTATTGTGAACTGTCTGGTCATAGCTTTTGCCTAGTTTTCTACTGGATTGAAGTTTAATTTCTTACTGATTTGTAGGGGTTTTTATATCATAGAGAATTTATAATTCTGATTTTTGATTGTCTCTGACTTACTACTAGGGAATCTATAATAACTAGGTCTTTAGGCCTTTTTATAAAATACAATTGTAAAACAGAACAAAACAAAACAGAATCGGCAAATCCTATAAAACAAATGTACAGCTTAAAGAATTATT